>QMFE01044389.1:510-11151 GCA_003314665.1 Tricholoma sp. MG77 | reverse complement strand
TAACCACATCCACTCATCTATGCAACACTCCCCATTCTTCGTCGACACTGGCAGACACCCCTGAATGGGTTTCAAACCTAACCAACGTCCATCAAAGCTCAAAGCTGTCAATGAGTTCGCAGATCGAATGAAGTCTATGTTGGACGAAGCACAGGTGGCCCTCACGAAATTGAAAGATGATATGGCAAGGTACTATAATCAGTGGAGAACCCCAGCCCCAAAGTTCAAGGCAGGCGACAAGGTCTTTCTCAATGCGTTGGACATTAGTACAACTAGACCCTCGAAAAAATTTGCACATCACTATCTAGGCCCATACCCAATTGTTCACCAAGTTGGTTTGCATGTGTACCATCTAAGACTACCTCCATCCATGTCACAGCTCCACCCGGTTTTCCACATTGTCAAACTCATGCCCGCCCCACCAGATCCAATTGTAGGTCAACGACCATGCCCACCACCACCACCACCACCACCACCACCGGACATCATAGGGGGAGAAAAGAGGTATGAGATTGAAGAGGTGATAAACAGTCGGATGAGGGGCAGAACACTGCAGTACCTGGTTAGATGGAAGGGCTATGGTCGCAAAGAAAATTCATGGATTTTGGAAGGTGACCTGGATGCTCCTAAGCTAATACAGGACTTCTACAGAACCCACCCGGCCACTCCTAAATGTATCAATGCCCTACTGTTTGGTCGCATGGGTTTTTGACCATGACAACAGGTTGGGTCGACGTGGGGTTTTTCGCATCAGGACACTGCACCTTGAGGGGGGGGTGATGTAAGGGGAACACTTGACAAGACTCTACAAACATTTATGAACATTTGACGAGACTCTACAAACATCTACAAACACCTATGAAGTCCCATGAACACCTATGAAGTCCCATGAACACCTATGAAGTCCTATGAACATCTACGAAGCTCACGAAACACCTTCAAAGTACTTCAAACAACTTTGTACAGCTTCGGATGACTTCCTACCACTCCGCACCTCACCTACGACCACCCCCTACACTTCGACAATGACGCTGAAGCTGTGGAACACTGCTCAAACTCAGTTAGAACAACAGTTGATGCGCCCCTGACAGTGCTCGCTTCCCCCGTCCCGCTTCCATATGCAGACAGGTTTATTTTACTTCATCACACAGTTTCTTGTACATAGTCGCACCCTTGCAGGGAAACACCTTAGACTTTTCTCTTTGGTTTTCCCTTGCAAGGTGTGTAGTATTTCTTGTATAGTTAGTTTTATCTAACTCTTTGGTTTTTCCTTGCAAGTATCAAGTTCAGGCTCTGATCGTAAGGTTGCCCTTACACCCTGCCACTGCAAGCCTGGGGAATTGTGGGTGCTAACAGTGACAATGGGATGACAACAACAACAAGAAGTGCGCCATAAGTTTATTCTTTTCCCTTTCATTTTGTTTCTTTTTATTTTTCCTAATGAATGTTTTTATATCCTACTTACAACAACAAGAACTGGCACAATGTTGCAACCACCACCCCCTCTTGCTTGTAAACACAAGGTGGGGGTGGTTCATAGCACAATTAAATGGTTACTAACATAGTTAGGTTAGATAGAGTATATCTATATAATGTACATATATACTTGGTGTCTGACAAAACCCATGCAGGAATCAGTGACACCTGCCGGTACTCACCTGTACCCGCTGGGTGTCAACCCGTGTGGGTACAGATACAGGTAGAGCTCTGGGTACCCATGGGAGTACCTGTGCCATTGCCTATGTATGGACCTGAACATGGACCTTTTGTGACCGTAAACCATACCTGTGAGTTCATTGTATTTGCTATTGTTGGACATAATCAACAGGATCTGCCATTTCCTCAGAAGGCAATACATTCCCAGGCTGAAAACAATTCTCAACAAACCAACACCATTCACCATCACCACCCACTCCAAGCTTTTCCATTTGCAGCCACTCTGCATTGTGCATCCTTTGCAGTCAGGTAAGTTTTTTCTATCCTTATTAAATAACTAACTCTTGATTCTGTCTTCTATTTTAGATCAAAACACTGATTCTATCTACTATGAGGCCACTTTGAACCCTCCTACCCTCAAAAAGAGATGTGCAGTTGTTGGTTTGATGGATGATGACAATTATGAGTAGGAGCCCTAGCTCAAAGGAAACCCATGCCACCCTTAGCTGTGACACAATGTGCAATGGGGGAACTGAAAACTCAAAAGGCACTGCCTTCTGAGCAAACAGGTATGTTATTTATGATGGCTAAGCACCACAACATCAGCAATGCCAACAACAAGGAGCAAAACAATAGTGGGGGGAATGTGAAAATGATAGCAGGAGTGCAGGACAAACAACATGAATCAGCCCTGCAGCTCATGCCTATTGCAATCTCAAGGCTAATTATGGTCCATTGCAGAATAGAGCTTTATGTAGGTGAGTCATGTATTTCTGGCCCTATTCCCTCCATTCTAACCCTTTTATATAGTAGATGGATGTATTTGTACCTCAATGTGTCAATAGCATCAATATGTTTACAGTTCCATCACATTTCCTCACCCTGCTTGACTAAGATTGCCTCATACTTCTTCATATATCCTATGGGCCAAGGCTTGGGCCAGAGCCAGCCTAGGCTCAGGATTTCAAAAGCCTGAGCCCCTCAAAGCCAAGCCTTAGCAGCAGCTTTCAGGCTGAGCCAAGCTGTCACATCACTATAATCAACAATGATTTCCACATTCTAACTTGTAGCTCCCCTAGCCTGCGCAACAAGTTCTTAACCTGAAATAATGGACATGCCAGTAATGCAGGGAGGCACAGCTCACTAATTTGCATAGCTGAAGCCAAGTCCATCCACTGACCATAGACCATCACACACCACTGCTGCTATCATGTGCATATGTGCACAGTGCTTGCGCTCAACCCACATGCCCTTGTGCACCCATTTTGGTTTATAACAGTATTGTCAGACTGAAATCCCTGATATTATTTCTCATCTCCACACTCATTCTTGTCATCTCATGCCTCAATCCATTCCTGTCCAAAAATGCAAGCTGCAAAACAGTCTGAGTAAACTTCCTACCTTGGCTCAACAGATAGCCACTGCATGGAACTCCTGTTCCCCATCTCCTGAAGTAACATTCCATTATTGCTATGCCAACTATTTGACCCACAACCTCAGAAAACTCCAGACCTCAAAGAGGGTCACTTATGTCCTAGTGAGTACAAGCTGTGTAAAGAGGAGCAGCAATGTCTCTACTGTGGCTCAGCTGATCATTTCTATCACTCATGTAAACACCCAAGTTCTGCTGCATCACAGTGCAAGTCCACTCTCAAAGAAGACTTAGACATTACTGCTGAGGCACACTGCACTGAAGTGGAATGGAACCTGAGTGCAGGAAATGTCTAAGCAGCCCTCATTCCTCAGCACCACCTGAGCTGCTGCACTGAATCCAAAGGTGCTAACACCAGTTTCTGTCTTGGCACATCTGCTCTTCTTCTTGCTCCTAACGTGCTCTACATTCCCCTTACCTCTTCATCTATTCCTGACCCTAAAATCATGTTTCATGCTCTCATTGATTCCGGCTCATCATATTGTTTTATCAACCCACAATTCGTTGTTATGCACAATTTGTCTGCAGCGCCACTCACTACCAAAATCCTGTTGCATCTCTTTGATGGTAGTAGTAACTCTGTCTTGGAAAGTCTTGTAAATCTTGAAATCCTGTTACCCACTGGTGAGAATCAGAAGGTTGTATTCTATGTGACTAATCTGGATAAGTCCTATGAAGTAGTGCTTGGATATAACTGGCTCATCTGATATAATCCTCAGATTGACTGGTTATTGAGCTGACTAGCACCCTGACACTCTATGTGTGATACATCCACTTCTGATATGTCATAATCCCCATCTACTGGTGCTGACCTCCCTGCTTGTACACCCCCATCCAATTCATCAGCACATCCACTTATCTCACCAGTACATCTGTACTCTGTTCCATCTGCCACCACTGATTGACAGGAATCTGTACTGCAAGGTTGCTGTACGTGAGTTGTGAGAATGCTCCAGATGTGGACAGACCACCAATCCCTCTGTGCATACCCTCGCATCCATCCCCAACTCATAGTCCTGAATCACCACCTAGTGCCCTGCACATCTCAATCATGGGCACACATGCACATAAAGGTATCACCTTCACAAGGACAAAGTATTGTGTACTCACAATATTTCTAGACTTGGAATTATGACACCATGTGACCTGCCAAAATTATTTTTGAGACTTATATATTATGTAATTTATTTATCTAATCAACTTAAACTCAACAAGGCCCCTGCTCATATTTTAAGCGAGGGGGTGAACTACTCAACAAAATAAAATAAACCCCTCATGTTTTTATGCAAGGGTGGGGGTGGGGTATGTGAGCCCTTGTAACGGTTAGTTACTAGCTTAGGAACTTAAGACTTACTTTGCACCCAACAGAGCAGAATCCAGTATATTTGGCAGCTATGTCTAGTATGTTGTAAGTCAAAAGGTATCCCTCTAAACAAGTGTAAATATGGCAGGTATATGCAAAGGGATCACGCCCGTTACATACCCCCATTTGAGATTCCCTATAGGAATCTTTTAAAAAGAAAAAGAAAGATATGTACAAGGCACCAATGCCTTAACCTCACCTCAGCCCATGTACCTCAGGAGGCATGTCCATGACAATCGCTCCCCCTAAGGCCCGACACAGAAACATCATTTAGGACCACAGGCATCGCTCCATAAACCTTGATTGGTGTGGGTGATCAATTTCAAGTGGTGGCAGCCGTGAGTTGTCAAGATCGGGAAATGTATCAGTCGGCCTCAAATAGACGGTAGGCGGCAATTGGATGGTGGATATTGGGGAGGATCGATGCTGTACCCTGACCAGCTCCAGGTCAACGAAACTAGGTCTCTTGTTAAGTTCAATATCTTCCATTGTTGGTGACGATGGTCGAAAGCGATGGGATGATAATAGACACAAGGTCATGATTGCAACAAGAGCAAAAATGCAGTAAAGAACTGCGAGCAGGGTATATCCTGAAAATCCAGGAATCCTAGTATCATCGGGTAGAACATAAGAGGATGAGGGCAAGGGCAGTGTAAATGTAGAGGACATAATAATGAAACAACTAAAATGAAATAGAGGAAAATCAAGACTCAGCTCTGATATATATACAAACGTGATCAGACTTTGAAATTAGCCGATGTCAGTCAGTGACATGTCTGACAGTCATTCCCATAATACCCCCATTTGAGATTACCCACAGGGAATTTCATGATACGAGCTGGGAGTGCCAGCATCAGCAGGGGGGGTCGCAATATCACTTGGATCAGAGCGTGAAGAACGGCCAGTGTTGGCATATCTTGAACGATGGTGTTCCCTTCCTTGTCGGGGTACTGGTCATAATAATCCACAGTCTTCATTGCAGCTTCCAATGCCTTGCCTTCTGATACGAAGTCCTCAACCATGTTAGCCTCAGGTGTCAATCCATTTTCCAGTAACTTGGTTTGCATTTCCTCAGGTAATCCTCGGAGGAATGTGTCCATAATGTCGTAGGCATCAGGGTATACAGACATGTTCTGAGCATGGTCGATTAGCGTGTCATAGAATCCTTGGATCCCCAGCTGGCTTGAATATTCTGCTGTAGCGTACGCATCACGAGCATCTTGCATGGTAGTTGGATGGATGAAGCGATCATATAGTCCAATGATGATGTCCTCGAAAGTCCAGGATAATTGGGTACGGTTTACGTGTATGACGTGTCGAGAATACCACTTTTTGGCTTCGCCAGATAGGAATTCGGGGACACAAAGCACACGTTCCCGATCGTGATCCTTTCCCCCATACTGGATGGCTTCCAGCATTACGACCAGGTTGACCAGCCAGTCTTCTAGGTCAGGGAACCTAGGCGATCCATTGTACCATCCTATGGAACTTGAACTGGCCTTGCGAATTTTCATACCATCAGGGATCCTGATTCGTATAGTCAGATGTTCACGGCACAACTGAAGTAATCGGCAGTGCATTTGAGAGCGATGACAATTAGCCATCACTCGTACACCAGGTGTGTGTAACCTGGATCGACCTGCTGGTGGCATTGAATAACCGCATTGAGGAGGCCATCGGCTGTTACCAGCACCTGGGCCACCTCCCGGGTCAAATCCTCCTGGGTCAAATCCTCCTCCACCATTCGGGTGGCCACCATCACCACCACCACCACCTCCAGCTGCGCCATAGGGGGCACAGCTACGGCCTGGGGCAGGTAGCTTCCGGGGATAGTCCTGACGTTGGTGTCCATCATTGTTTCGTATGTATTGAGGGTCCGTTATGTCAATAGGCTGGTGTCCGATGAATAAAATTCCTTGATCATCATACATTGATGATCCGGATCGTGCAAGGTCACTGTTCCGGAATGATTGATATACAATTCGATCCTGGCGACTGCTCGCCATAGGTATAGGCGCATCCTGGTGTACTCGGGGCATTGGCATCGAGCTGTCCAACAGTCCTCGAGAAACGTGGCTTCCAGATTTGGCATGTTCAGGTCGGTCTTCCTGCTGGAGTTCAGCATGAGTCGGGGAATTATTGAATCCAACATGATCGGCTCAATCCGTTAATGCACGATGATGACCGGGTCCTTCTCCAAGTTCATCTTGATGTCGAGGAGCATTGACATGGGTCGTTGTGGCCTCAAACATCAGCTCCACGATCGGGACATCGTCCTGTGCATGTTGAGAGTGAGACACTTGGGTTCTCGCAGACTCAGGCCTGAGCGTCGGAGGGGTGTCGCCCTTCGTCAGTTTTGTGAGCCTGTTGATGTCGATCATTGAGGGTGTCGACGCTCGGGAGTCCGATTTTTTCGCTGCGACACGCTTGTCGATTAGTGACTTGAAAATGTCGAGATAGATTGTAGCATAGTTCGTCGAGTTTGAGTTAACCTGGTGCAGGAGGCCCAAGACCTCCAAGGCTTGGGCACGAGCGACTCTTTGAACCTTCGACCGGAAGTTGGGGTTCTTGAATGGGCAGGCATCCCAAATCGCATCCTCGGCACGGTTCAGGGCATCCCTTGGGTCCTCCCAGAGATCGGCCTCATCTCCCGACGAGTCGTCCTCGCTGGCATCGCGGTCAACGGCTCCAGCTGTTCGTCCTGATTGTTCGAGGATGTGGGGCAAGCCAGGTGTTGGCGCCAGATGTCGTTGATTGACGGGTGATGTGCTAAGCAAGCCTGTTGTGTCCTCATTGCGGCTTTGTTGATTGAAAACTGACAGGCTAATAGAACCCATCGTGTTCCTATCGCGATCTCGTTGAATGGCCCCCTGTAGCTCAGTTAGTTGCGTAGGGGCTCCAAACGGCGCAGGCACGAGCGAGGCTGATGGTTTGTTGTCCAGCAAAGGGAGGAACGATGAATGTTCCCTCCCTCAGCCGTTGTCGATGGGAGTTAGCCGTCGTGGTTCATTTGCGTCGCGGCTCCGTTGAGCAGGAGCTCGTGGCGAGCCTTGGCGAACGGTCACTCTAGTCGGCACTGGTGAGTATGGGGCTTGGCTGACTGGCGTCGACGAAGGGAGGAACGATGAACGTTCCCTCCATCAGCCGTCGTCGACGGGGGTTAGCCGTCGCGGTCCGTTTGCGTTGTGGCTCTGTTGAGCAGGAGCTCGTGGCGAGCCTTGGCGAACGGTTACTCTAGTCGGCACTGGCGAATACGGGGTTTGGCTGACTGGCATCGGCCTGGATCCTCATCCCGTCGCCCGTATTTCGAGAGAGTCCACTCTGGGACTCTCATCTCCTCTGAACGGTCCCGTTCCGAGCTGTTCAGCTCGTTGTTGTGGTTTTTGAGGGGCAGGAGGCTTTTGGGTTCCTCCCTCTGGTGTGTTTTGTTGTGTGACAGCAGCGGCCGTCACCCAGTCTTGATGTCCGTAGTGTCACGGCAACATCGTCGTTGATGCCTGTAGCGTCGCGACGTCATTGTCGTTGATGTCTGGATTTGGTTGAGTTTCCAAAAAAGGAAATTTTCCGCTAAATGCTTCGCAAATAGCAATTGAGGGGCTGGGGTGGCCAGCTAATGACAGATACTAGAAAATATAGATGTTAAGCAAAGAAAAGAGAGGGTTTAGCCTCCCAAAGGACCAAGAAAAGGGTAGTCCAGTAACAGTTTGGCTGATGAGTGAAAGTTAGACAAGAAGTTCCACAGTCAGACAGATGGTTCCAAGAGGACTGGGAAGGGGATCTATAGCTGGAAAACACAGTCTATAGTAGGTAAAGCAGAGGGTAGTAGATATGGTGTTGTTGTTGGTTCAAGTTCTAAAAAAGCAAAATTGATATATAGTGACAGGTAAGCTTATAGCTTCCCAAATAGCTGTATAGCTCAAAAAAATGTAACGGTCAGTTACTAGCTTTGGAACTTAAGACTTACTTTGCACCCAACAGAGCAGAATCCAGTATATTTGGCAGCTATGTCTAGTACGTTGTAAGTCAAAAGGTATCGGTCTAAACAAGTGTAAATATGGCAGGTATATGCAAAGGGATCATGCCCGTTACAATCAGGGAGTATTGCACAACAGACCACATTGTCCAGTATGTTGCACATCCAGAAGTCTTGGAGAAATTGAACCAGAAAAAGACCATTTCACATGCAATGGCTCATTGATGGATGAAAAAAATGGGGTACCGATGGCGGCTTTGTCCACGGGGGCAATATGTAGATGGTCACGAGAGGCCAGATGTGGTTGCGTATCATGAGAACATTTTCTTGCCCACAATTAATGAACTCGAGCCAAAGATTCGGAAGTGGGGACATGACGGAAAAGAAGAAGACTCTCCCAAAAATGGTCGCCACACTGTGCTCTGGTTTCATGACGAGTCGACATTTTATGCCCATGATCATAGGAAGAAACACTGGGTGCATAAGTCAGAAAAGGCAAAGCCATACACAAAAGGGGAGGGTCACTCGCTCATGGTTGCAGATTTCGTCTCAGCAGACTATGGCTGGCTTCAATCGCCTGATGGAAAAGAGAGCGCACGAGTGCTGTTCAGAGCTGGGAAAGGACGTGATGGTTACTTTGACAACGAGAATATTTGCTCACAAGCTGCGCGTGCGATGGACATCTTGAAAGAGCACTATCCCCATGAGGATCATGTATTAATCTTTGATAATGCAACAACTCACCTAAAACGTGCCAAGGGGTCACTGTCAGCTTCGAAGATGCCAAAAGGTCCATCAGACAAATTCTCCGTCAACATTAACGTTGTGGATGATGCAGGAAACGGGGTCTATGGCCCAGATGGAAAGATCTTGAAAAAGAAAGTTCCCATGGCAAATGGTAAATTTGAGGATGGCACTGAGCATGTATTTTACTATCCAGAGGGTCATCAGCTTGCTGGGCAGTTCAAAGGTATGGCAAAGATTCTGGAAGAACGGGGTCATCAGCATGCTGGGAGAAAGAAGGCACAGTGCGGTGTAGCCGTGGTGGCAGCACCCACAGCAGAGTCCAGAGTCAGAGCCCGGCAACTTCCTTAGTGATCACGTGACCTCGTAGATAGACACGCGCGTGTGTAGATAGAGAATCGATCTTTGCTTGTCCGTGCCCGCATCCACTCACGTCTAGTAGTAGACGCGAGTCCGTTCCCATGAGTCTACCGGCTCCATCTGGTGACAACAGGTAGATTCGACTCTACACAGCCCAGTGCTTCTTTCAGAGTTTTTTCATTTCGGAACCTCAGCTTTCATTTCTGCCTGCCTGTCATCTGTCTACTGTTTACTGTGTTATCTGTTCTGTCTTCTGTCCACTGCTACTGCCCACTGTCCACAGCACACTCCAGACAGTATCCATACTGTTACCAGCACTATGGGAAAGAAGAAACTAGCTTCGAAAGCACTAGCATCAGCACCAGCATCGTTGAAGGAAGGAAGAAAGGGAGGCATTGCACAGGGACGAAACGACGCGCTGATGACGGTTGCATCGATGCGAGATGCCGTATCCGTGCCTACTGCCAGTGGGACTCAAATTACATACGAAACAGCCAACTTGAGCTCCCAGACCACTTCTACCTCCGTCGACGCCGTTACACAGACAGCACCCCTCGACGACACCGTCCCCAACCCTCCGTCACCACTGCTAGGCACCACGTCGCCGCTGACGACGCCTGCACAGCCCCAATCAACGTTGCCAACAACGCCGACAACAACCACAACGAATCCATCCCCGGCTTCAAAACCGCCCCCAACACCTCGCGAATGCCGACACCAGCCACCAGACCAACCAGCCCCTCCACAGCCGAGTACACAGCCCCTCTCTTTGCACCCTGAACCGCCCGTTACCACCGCCACGTCACCGTCAACAACGGCAACGACACCTGAAGCAAACGGCCGAAAAACGACAGATAAGGCCTCGACTAGCACCCAAACGGCCGCTACCACCCGCGGGATCCATAACCAGGCCGTAAACGATGCACCGACACCGTTCACAGCCCAGGAAACGCCACTACGCGAGGAGGTGCAGGCGCATTCATCTGAACGCGTCGTACACTTGACGGAACGACTCTGCCTGCACCAGAACCCCGAACGAAGGTCCAGGAGGCGTCTCACACTGCCCTGCTCCCCCCAGCTCGTGTTCCAGACCCCCGTTCCACACCTCGAACC
>QMFE01044388.1:0-17052 GCA_003314665.1 Tricholoma sp. MG77 | reverse complement strand
CTGCTCCAGCACCCAGCTAGCATTCAGATAATCCTTTGTATTCTGCTTTTCGGAACCTTGACTCCGTTTGTGATCGACGACCACACGAGTCCTGTCGTACGGGGCGACGTCGATGTATCGGTTGTAGTGGACATTTTCTGGAAGTGCTGCTATTGCCACGGAATAATGAGAGGGGAGACTTGCGCTGTCGGTGAGCTTAAAGAACTTGAAATGGAAAAAGCTACGTGTATACTTGGCTTGGACTTGAGAGACATCTGGTGGATGTTTCGATTCAAAGCGAGCACAGTCGCGTTTTGATTCACGTTTTTCGAGTACATCGTAGACGACATCAAGATGAGAAGGTGGCAGCCATGAAGGTTTTGGTTTGCTTGAAGATGATTTCATGAAAAGTGTGTGTGTGACCATCCGTGACGGGCATTGCCAGTGAAGAGTCGTAGCCTGAGCCATGTCGCAAAAGGCAGAGTCTTCCCTCCGCACTCCCCGTCGCGCACCAACCCGCAAACAGACAATCGCCCCTCCTGTCCCCATTCCCGGCCAAGGTCCCATTCCCCGCGGTCCCCCAAAATCCCGCGTCGATGACAGGATTAAGAAGCGCATGTCCATGCGCTATGCCGAGATGGTCACCAGCCCCACTGAGGCCCCTGCTATGCCGGGGTTCCCAGGCGTAGGCGGGGCTGGTTCGATGAGCTTGGCTATGGGTATGGACATGATTGGAGATGAGGACCTTATGGACCGGATGGCTGCGAAGGACGACAAGAGGCTCTTGGAGAATGAGGATTTTGATCCTGATGCTTGTGGGTTCTCGTTCGGGTTTAACGTATGAATTCATTCTTAGGGTGGTTGGATCTAGTTTTAAAGCTGAAGCTCGCAAATTCTACTGAAGCCGAGCTTAGGTCACTCCAGTCCTCACTGCGAGGTGCCAAAAACGACGTTAATTCTGAACTCCAGCGGAACGTATTTAAAAAGTATGTCATTTAGGCCTACATCCTCTCCCCACCAATTAATATTCTACTCAGCTACGCAGAGTTCGTACTCATCTCCAAGGAAATAACTTCACTCGAGTCTGAAATGCTCGAACTCAAGGACCTCCTTTCCGAATACAAATCCATGCCATCCGTCCTACACATCCCAGACCCCACTGTTCTCTCCTCCAACTCCAACTCCCTCTCCGCATACAAGCGTTCCTCCATTACCGACCTCCGCATCATGTACCTCAATCAGATGCAAGAACTGCACGCACATATCGAAGGTGCAGCCAAATTCGCACCTGTCACACCGGGCCGGCATGTCGTTGCCGAGTTCGAAGGTATTCTCTCTTTGAATGCAGCTACATACAAGGTTGTAGGGCGTGTAAGGTTTGTGCTGCTGGATGATTTGGTATTGGTGGCGAGGAGAAGGAGGAGAAATGCCGGCGGGGCAAATATGGGCTCGGAAGGGGGCAATGTCGGTGGTGGTACAGTGAATGAGGGCAAGCTTGTAGCGGAGAGGTGTTGGCCTTTGAGTGAGATGTTGGTACTTGACACTAAGGATTCGGCTCGTGAGTGGCTTTTTCGGTTTGGTGGATGTTGCGTGAGGCTCAATATATTTATTCCAGGCATGACGAACGTGTTCAAGATCCGACACGGAAAGGAAACACATGTCTACAGAACCGAGAATGTAGCGGACAAAAAGTCCCTCCTATCGCAATTTCGACATGTTGCTGAAGAACTTGCTGCCAAGAAACGGAAAGAACGTGAGGGCGAGCACGAGAGACGGAAGACCTTGTTACAAGCAGGATCAGGGGGCGGAGACGTAAGTTCCCACTCAAATCTGGACATATGCAAACAGTGATGATATATCTAGCGACAATCCATCCCTCCCGTGCCAGACTGGATGACAGAACTAGCGAAAAAAGGAGGGGAGATTCCAGGCCTGGAGGACGGCGCGAAGGATAAGGCAGAACGGGATGCGCTGTGGGTTGGCGAGTGGGCTGACGATCTGACGGTAGCCATTGCACTTCGGGAGTGGGAGAAGGCTGTTACTCTTGTCGAAGAGGGTAAGCCGCTTGTTGTACTTGGATCATCATCTCGCATTTATTCTTGTTTTTCATGATCAGGCAAAGCAAAACTCGCAACCATTCCTCTTTTGGGACACAAATTGTCCACGTTGACATCCCTCCTCACCACCTCCCTGCTAAACTCACTCACCCTCTCCAGCATTCGCAAATCGACTGTGGTATTCTTGATCTCACTCCTGCTCCGCCTCAAGGCTGGTCCCGCCGCACGAAGCGCTTTCCTCGAGATGAGGACAAAGGTTCTCAAGGCGCATGTGCGCAAGATTAGGTTCGAAGGCCACGTAGGTGCATATGTGGGGGATCTAGCGGTTGTTTACTTCACGGGTATCAAACATACGGCCGATTGGTTCTTGGCGAGTTTTAAGGAGAATGAAGTATCAAGCGGTAGGTGTATCTATCTTTGCGTTAAGAGGGTATGCCCTGATCAAGTGATTGTTATCTAGCATTTGTGAATTGGGCCAAGAAACAGCTTGAGGATTTTGCTGGGATATTCAGGAAACAGGTTTACACATCTGACGTGGACCCTATGGTGGTGGAAGACGCCGTGAATATTACTTTTACACAGAGTAAAAAGGTGAGCTGGCGTACCGTTGTTAGAGCTCGTTGGAATTTAATATGACTTCTGTAGCTTCTACAAGAGTATGGCCTTGATTTCCGTTACTTGCTAGATTCAATACTAGTCGCAAAGCCCAAGGAACCCATCAAGCCTTCACCCCACTTTTCGCTTGAAGAATACCAAATGCCAAAAATTGAACCAGTCCCCACATCCCGCCGTCGCGGCGTTGTACCCCCATTACCCACCATTGAGGCCAGACTCGAACCCACTGCTTTTCCCCAAATGGACTCCCTCGCACCTCCTCCCTCGGCCTTCTCCATGCGGTCCAACCCCCTCTCCCCCTCACTCCTCACCGCACCACTCTCCAACGCATCAGTCGGTTCTGGGTACAGCAGCATGTCCAACTATAGCAACCTCTCCGCCGCCCCGCCCTCGGCCCTCTCCGTCTCCTTCGACATGCCACTGCGCGAGAATGCCCGTACCCCCATTACCACCCCCTTACGCACGCCGTACTCCGCCTCCGCTCCCAACCGCGCACGCACCCCAGTCTCCGGTGCACTTTCCCGGCCTCGTACGCCGATTTCAGCCGCCCCGCCGCGCGAGGGTGCACGTACCCCTCTCTCCGCTAGACCACGGACTCCAATGTCTGCAGCTCAGGGCCTTGGAGCAGTTACAGGCGGAGGCTCTAGAACACCATTATCTGCTGTCCCACGTACCCCTGCATCTGGGATACCTCAGTCCACGCCGTTGTCGGCATCTGGGCCTCCGTTTGAGAGGAGGCCGAAGTCACCTCCGGTGAGATGGGAGCGGGAGAGGGAGAGGGAAAGGGAAATAGTAAATGAGGGGGAAGGGGAGAGGGAAGAAGACGGAGAAGCGGGTGGGGAGATGGGTGAGAGTAGGTCTTCGGATAGGGAAAGAGAGAGAGCCCTGCGTTCGATGAGAGATAGAGCCAGTCCGGCGCCCCCACCTCGCGCGACAAATCGCCCAGGAAGTTTGGTTGGATTGCGTCCACCACCTGTGGCAATCCCGCCTCGCGAGGGAATGATATAGTCCGAGCGCTGTCGAGGGTTTGCTCTCTGCTGTGTGATATGTACGTGTAGCTTGTTGCTTTTCGGCTATACATTCTAGGGGGTGGCGGATATCTGAACATCTTGAGAGTCAGCGTAAGCCTGAGGGATTCGGCTGCACGACAAGATCGAACATGGGAGGCCGTTCTCGTATGTGTAAATGAATCAAGGAGTAAACCCCCCGTTTCCACCCCAATCGCTATCCCTTCCACTCCACAAGACATACTAAGGCCTTCCCCACAACAAGGACGAAGCATCGTGTATTCACAATCTCTCTAAATTCTTGTTGCCACTTGGTTGCCACTCCCATTCGAAGTCCGACGCGGACGGATAATGTCATCTTTTCCTCATACAGTAACTTCATTTCCATTTAAGGCTGAAGGTCATGTACACCCAACTCACTGAGAAACTTTGCAATAAACTCTAAGGAACAGTTCAGATTATATGTCACTAGCAGCGAACAGACGGTATCATGCTATTCTCATAATTTCACCTGCTGGCTGTCGGCCCGTAGTAGGATTGCGACTTAGTGGTGTGGGAAGGTTTCCAACGATGTTCGGATATGAATACAACCATATGAGGGTCATCATCCGACGACCTCAGGCTATAAGTTAGGATGAAGTATGAGGAACACGAGGAAGATGGTACCAGAGTAGATTTGAGGTGGTAACCATCAGAGATCTATATCTACTGCGTTGCCACCGCTTCACTCTTCGATGACAATCAGACCATAAGCATTTAAGGGGGCCACTTGCATCGATGATGATACGACGCTGATAATATTTGCCGACAGGACATCGCATGCTGACGTGTTGCGATCACTGTTTCTGTTAAGACTCCAAATCTGCGTGGCGGCGCTATAACGATCAAATGATTATTACCCCCACACCTGTTTTCACAGGCGTGTCTTGAAACAGAATGTGACTGATAGGATGGTATATCTACCTGGTTCCTCCTTGCTGAAGTACAAAGTATCCGCTCCCCAATCCTTGAATAACAACCGATGACTCTGACTACCAGCGTCGAACATAGTATGGCCAACGGAACGGCGAAGCCATATACCAATGGCGTGCAGAACACGGACACGTTTAAGCTCGGAAACTTCGCCATCGACGAAGCGCGACCCATCAAGGTGGTCGCAATCGGCGCAGGTTTCAGCGGTAAGTGTTATCTTGACCTAACACTATGAAGTATCTGAAGAACAGGGTGCAGGTATAACAGCGGGAATCCGGTATGTTTACCATTGTGTTATGCAGTCCTATGACGTAACGACGCGTTAGGTTTCGCCAAAAAGTTAAAAACGTAGATATGACGGTGTACGAATCCAACGGTGGCGTTGGTGGGACGTGGTTCGCGAACAGATATCCCGTAAGTGACTTTCAGCGTCACATCTCCTCCCTGTTCATCGTTGTCACAGGGATTAGCATGCGACATTCCGTCCCATTGCGTGAGTCCGCACAACTATTGATATCAAATGTCAGAATCTTAGCTGACAACGTTATTTCACGTGTACAGTACCAACTCACCTTCGCAGAAAACGTCAGTAAAGTCTCACTCAACAACCATTTAGAAAAGCTCAACCGTGTCCCTGTCTTCAGCGAAACTGGTCCTCCTTTTACGCACCAGGGCAAGAAATACGGGATTACCTAGACAACGTTGTCGACCAGCACAACTTGCGTCCATACATCAAACTGCACCACCGTGTCACGCGCGCCGAATACAACGAACCCACTGGAAAGTGGCATTTGACAATCCGGCGGCCTAAGAGTGAGGCCAGCCTCACCGGGACATATTGGGACTGGAAGATCGACTTCGAGGAATTTGAAGACACCGCCGATGTGTTGTTCGGGGGCTTGGGGGGGTTGAGCCGGTGGTCGTGGCCCGACATTGAGGGTCTAGAGAATTTCAAGGGAAAGGTTGTCCATAGCGCGCAGTGGGAGACTGGAAAAGGTGGGGCTGACGGTCCAGAGTGGGCGGAGAGTGTTAAGGATTGGGGAGACAAGCGCGTTGGTGTAATCGGTGTTGTAAGTCTTGCCAATGATCCCTTTATGGTGATGATCGTCTCTGATTAACCTATGTGATAAGGGATCATCTGCAATCCAAATAGTCCCTACCCTTCAGCCACGAGTGAAGCATTTAGTGAATTACGTCCGCGGACGGACGTGGATTTCTGCTAGTTTCGTCAAAGACAGACTTGAATCTCTGGCAGGGAAACCCGTTAGCAACTGTGAGCCAGAATAATGTCTTATTACCGACTTACTTTTGTCCTAACCAACATGCATCAGACAAATTCACAGAAGAAGACAAGAAGAAGTTTGAGAATGACGATTACTACAGGGGCTTCAGATGGGAGCTAGAATCGGAAATGAACGTGATTGCATTTGTCCATTGATCAAGAAGTTGAAGATATTAAAATGCTCTCTCGCACAGGGCGCGTTTCCTGCGACAGTACGTGGAACCGAGATGCAGAAGGGAGCAAAGGGAGTCTTCCATAATGACATGTTGAAGAGATTGGCGAAGAAGCCATGGATTGCAGACCACAGTGCGCATGTTCTGATTTGAATGTCCGAGTACGGAGTTGACTAACAGATCTAATCCATCAGTTGTCCCTGACTTTTCACCAGCTTGTCGGCGATTGACACCTGGACCGGGTTACCTCGAAGCATTGTGTGAGGACAACGTAAGAGACACCACAACTCTACTTGAGTATGAAGGCTTATGGAAAGGGACATTAGGTTGACTTCATTCCGACCGTCATCAAAAGATGCACACCTACCGGAATAGAGACCACTGACGGGAACCACAAAGAGCTCGACATCATCGTGTGCGCAACAGGTGTGCAAGTCAACTAGGTCGCAATGAATCGTTCCCTGATCGGATATCATATGTATTAGGATTCGATACCAGTTTCCAATTCGACTTTCCAATACTCGGACGTGGCGGCGTCGACCTTAGCAAAAAGTTTAAACCACACCCAAGGTCGTATCTCGCCACCACCGTCGACGGGTTCCCGAACTGGTTCCAATGCCTTGGTCCCAATGCTGGCACTGGCGCAGGCTCGCTCCTTATCCTCATGGAGCGGCAGGTCGACTACGCGGTTGAGGCAACTCTGAAGTTGCAGCGAGAACGGTTGAAGAGCATGGAAGTAAAAGCGGCGGCTGTCGATGACTTCGACGAATACCTCGATGTAAGACTCACTTTGTAGATAACTGTAATTGCAATTGACCTGTTGATCTATTAGAGCTATTTCCCAACAGTGCGTACTTTCAGTTGCCAACCGGAATTTTCTCATCCATACCTAGACTGTATATGGTGAAAAATGCCGATCCTGGTACAAGGCTGGGAAAGAAGAAGGCAGAGTAGTTGCAATTTGGCCAGGTAAGCATTACGCCTGCATTGCACCGTTAACCTGCTTCACTGTCTGTGCACCAAGGCTCCCCCCTCCACTGTGCCCGTGCCTTAGCACACCCTCGCTGGGAGGATTACATATTCGAGCCTCTCGACAACGTCAAAAACAGATTCTACTGGCTTGGAGATGGACACACGGTGGCAGACAAAGACAACAACGCCGATAGTAAGCACATTCTCGACTTGAAGTCCTTCAGTGTGATGACGAACACCCTTTCCCAGAGGCTTGGTATTTGAAAGAGATCGATTACCCCCCTGGTAAGCGCTTGGTTCAATATCGATTACATGCGATGCTGAGTGTGGTGTTGTACAATCCCAGTTACTAGCCATTGAGAATCTAAATGTAGATTATTCTGTGTAGCCATCACAACCAATATGACTTTTGCCTTACCTTGAGAAACATTGCGACGAGGCTGCATATCTGAGTGTCACAATTGGAAAGAAGTCCAGTCGCGAGGATTCAAGAAAACCAGTGGATCGTGATGCATGATAGTAGGTTTCGAAGTTTGAATTTCATCTGTCACTCAGGCTGCCACGAAGTTCGAACTTGCCGATGCCAATGTGAAGCGTCACGACTTCAAAGCTTCCGAGTCGGTCAACGTTCAACGTTCAACTTTGATGAAAATTGCTGCGGCCGCTTTCCACACCCAATATCCCAACCATCCTGAGAGTACACAGGCGATTGGTTCTCGCATACCATGTCTTGGCACACCCACTAAGCAAAACAAGCAGAGACCCAAAACTAGAGGGGACTAATTCGGACCCAAACAGCACATACTGACCCCTTCCTTTTGTTACCAACGAGGCGACCACTGCTGACTAGTAGTAGAGCCTCATTTATTCGCCGGAACTCGGAGTCCAACGCATCGACCGTGTTAGAAATTTGTGACTTGGCAAGATTCATTGTCTTCAAATCACCGTATTTGATGCTACGGTCTTCGAACCCTCATAACCGGACGATGGACAGTTACTGTGGCAAGAGACGATTGTCCCACTTTGAGTTGAAAGGCCGCGTGTTCAACCATGCTGTCCGTTCGTGTCTTGAATTCCCTTTTCAGGTTAGTCATGGGGACATTCGTGTTCTTTTCAAGGTGTATTACTTCCTTTGGGTGAGTCGGAGTGAACTGGTAATGCATGTCCAGAAAAACTGAATAAAGGTGGCCAGTGTCAGTCAGCCTTCTGTCTTTCCTTCGCGCAATGCGGGTCGTCGGGAACGGAAAGATCGTCGTGCCACACTCGTTGGCGCTGAAGCTTGCCAAAAATAGTACGAAACACGCGGCAAGTCATGGGTATTGAATAAATTCCCTCGATGTAGGTGTTCTTGGTGGAAGTCTGTTGTCTTTCTCGTAACATCACAGGTCATGGGATATAGGGCCTGTGAAAACGGGATCTGATCCTATGCGTGGCTCAGTTTGCAGTGCCTTCTATCTGCGGGAGCAAGTAAAATTTATGCTCAAGGCTATGAACTCAATCTACCTTTGCTCAAGCCGTGTTGGGCCCAATTAAAGAATCCTGTTATTGAATTGCATATTTCGTTGAAAGTGGGTGATCGATCAGTGACTTATTTCATCTCGCAGATCGTTCAGGATGTTGGACATAAATATTGTTGCGATGAGGCCGTCCTCCAAAGACTTATCGCGGACGACTATCATTCTGGTATTTACTCCAGTTTATTTTTTCCACTGCCACTCCATGGGCGCCTGACACATCCCACAGAATGACCATTTGGTTTGCTTTCGAAAAGACGAAGATGTCAACTCAACGTAAGCTGTTCAGGTGCCCCGATGCCGTGCATAAATAGTGAGCAATACAATGGTTAGATCACATCCACAACATCTCAACTCATCATGATTCCCCTTAACAAGGGCCAAACCCTCATTCTTATACCGCTGCGCTCTCCGATTGATTTTCACACCAGGACTCTCACTTTAACTGGCTCGCAATTAACCACCCTTGGTAGGGTTGATGCAACAAAGGCTGCATTAACAAATGGTTATTTCGCCGCGCACCGGGATGACTTAAACAGTAAACATGCAGAGGTTTATTATTCAGGTAGAAGTGTAAGTGTCTCTTTTGGTCACCTAACACCTATCTGTAATCTCTTTTGATTCGTTCTCAGGTATGGATCAGGGATCGAGACTCTACCCATGGTACCTTCGTCAACAACGTCAGGCTTGGCTCCAAGGAGCATATTTCGAAGGAGCATGCTCTCAAGAGTGGTGATGTCCTTGTTTGTCACATTTTGCTGCAGGCATGCAAGACAATCTGACGTATGGCCCACAGTGTTTGGGGAAGAACATTGCTGGCGGACGAGCGGTCGTCGCGAAAGTGTGTATCGGTATACCTACCGTGACTCTTCGACCCGAAGATGGATGCACAGCTCGCTTCAAAGATAGCCAGACCTTATCACTTCCGCCTGGAAAAGACGTAGACGTTGGTGCATCTTTGTTGAAGGACAAAGGACATGTCAGCCCACTTGACAAGCACGCAAAGATTTGGTGGGCCAATGGTAGTGCAAGTGTTCCTCAAGTTACTGCATCAAACTTTCGTCATAACTGTCTTTCAGGTATTCATACAGGACCTCGGGGAGGATTCCCCCAATGGAACTACCGTGAACAAGACGGTGCTCAAGAAAGATATGCAGTATCATCTCGAGAATGGTGACATCCTGGTCAGTTAATCATGTCTTTTATCATCCGCAAACTTTATTCTGAAGAAAACATCCAGCGGCTAGGAACTCATGTTGTAAAGATGGAGCATGGGAAAGCTGTCGGACATGCGCCGATCATTGTTAGAGTAAACATCCAGTGATGTTCACTAAGGTGGTATTCTGCCGGTGTGCCAAACAGTCTCGTAACATGTGCTTCCTCGTGGAATTCGCAGTTTGGCAGTGTGTGCAGAGGGAGCAAGAGCAAGATTCTAATTCTGAGGTTTGAGATAGAAGCAAGATAGTCAGGACGAGTGTTTTTATGACTTTAAACGCGTATTGTCATACTTACCACCAATGTATTAATGTATTACTTTAGGAATACTACCCACTAATGTCAGGCTGCCAGGTGAACCTCTGCACCACCTTTAAATTTACTGACACACGTACACATGAACATGCCAGCGACGGTTCCTCTTCAGAACCGTAAGCGAGTGCATTACCGGAACCTAATACTTATAATCTCTAAGCCAGCAAAAAATTCAATTCTGGTGGTATGGAGTGAGGCGTCGCCATTTTCATAAGACCCCTTAGCTCAGTGGTAGAGTGTGTGATTCCAGTTACTGGAGCTTCCACAAAGTCATCCGTTCAAATCGGGTAGGGGTCAAACATTTTTGCCCCTTGCCACCCCCTTGCCACCGCTCGCAATCGCCCAGGCTGGTGCAATACGTTCTTCTTTTTTGCCAAACTGGACCATTCGATGATCTTGATCGTCTTTAGACAACTCTATACGACATTTCGACGCGGCACCTACGCTTTTGCTGTGGACTCTGATCTCACCATACTCTGTTCTTGAGACTTCCATGTCACTCAGGCTGGTGTTGCATTCGATATATTCTTGATCAGGCTGGTTCTGAACGAGATCTACCTTATACGAGTCGGTACGTACAGTCTGCTGATAGTCCTCGGCTGTTGCTCAGTATGATCTTGTTGTAGATTGGACACTCTCAGAGGTACCGGAGCCGGATAGGCCCACATCCTTAGGGTCCTCAAACCGTAGCTTATGGCATGTCGAATCTCATGGTGCTATAAGATACAATCGACGTGGATAAAAGACGAATCACTGCAAATCATTGGTGACGTTTGCCTCGTCGATGTAAAACACTTTGATCACACCTTCCCTAGCAGCCACCATATCAATGTCATCGACTTTCGACTGAATCTCCTTCTGCCTTCCAACAACTCTGTCGTCACGCTTTCTACATCACTCCCAACGTGTTTCTTCGCGACTTCATCCACTGCGCTCCCTCGTAATACTCCCTCAGCCTTCCGCACTTTCCCATCGACGATGGTCATCCACACATCCGCAGGGTTGGAATGCCGGGGCGACACTACAGCCGCCACAGGGTCGAACTGGGCTGTGCGTATCATTAACGGGCTAGTGGAGTCAAAGGCCACGATGTCGGCCAATTTCCCAACCTTTAAACACCCCAGCTCAGCATCCCGCCCAATATCTCTATTGTTCTTATATTGAACGTTTCTCCTACTGCCTGTTTATTGTCTTTGGTGTTTTACCAGCGTCAATGTACCTCTGGTTATGTGTGCTGCGCGCGAATTAAAGCGCTAGTCGCA
The DNA here is from genome assembly GCA_003314665.1 of Tricholoma sp. MG77. NCBI lineage: Eukaryota > Fungi > Basidiomycota > Agaricomycetes > Agaricales > Tricholomataceae > Tricholoma > Tricholoma sp. MG77. The sequence continues at coordinate 5,689 of QMFE01044388.1, read as the reverse complement.
TCCCGGAGGGAATAGAACTACTGTTGTTGGAGTGACAGTCGATGCCAATGGAAGAGATGGATTGAACATTGAGGGCTGGATCAAAGCAGACGGGGGTGCCAAGTGCCATCTGGAGTTCGGTAGATGGAGTTGGGATATGAGCGCGAGCTTTACGGAATTTAATGCATCCGAGGGGAAAGCATTGTTGGCATGCGCGGTCAGTATTGTGGGGTCCAGGAGCCCATATGATTCAAGGAGGTTGACGACGGAGGATTGGCCTTGGTTCTCTTAGCTCGGAATTGGGACCGCCGAGACTTACCCAACATGGCCCCGCGACAGTAATAACTTGTGATAATCTTAAGGCCTGCCTTCTTTACCGTCTCGAACAAGCCGACCACCATCTCTTTGGGCAAGAAGTATCCGTCGAAGGCAAACCCCATCTTTACCCTACCCTCTCTGAGGGACCCTCAGCGGCAAGTTCTCTGAATGTCTGGGAACATATCACCTACTATGGCATAAGGAGCCCAGGATTCCGCGGGAGGGTGCGGACAACAGCAGAATACAGAGCGAATGCCAGAGGTGACGGTTGCGGAAATGCTGGCTCGTACTATGTGTTCACATAGTCAGCCATACTTAATCCTGCGCTTGCCGAACGAATGCATACCATGCTCAGGTGAGTGATTCATGTGCGCCACATCTACAACTGTGGTTGTGCCGGCGGCGAGCATTCCAAGAAATCCACTAAGTTCCCCCCCAGAAGACACCCTTCGGCGAGTAGTCCGAGGCTTACATATGCCCTACACAGACTCGTCGGTTTCCGGCTTCTGAAAGCAACATATCATGTCATGTCCTTACTCGTGTATGGATAATCTTATTCACATGCCACCTTTCAATTGTGTTTGCCAGACATAGTGATGTGTATCGATGAAGCCTGGACTGATGAACTCCTCAGTACAGTCAATGGTCCGCAGTGATGTTAGCGGCTATCGCGGCAATGGTATTGCCTCTGATGAGGAGGTCCGCTTTCATTGGTTGCACATGGTCCAATTGGTATCTTGGAGGAGAATGATACCGCCTCGGAGAAGAATTGTGGAGGTCATGTAACCTTACATGGATGTGACAAAGTTATTTACAGAACGGTAGTCCCATCCCCTTTTTGTATAAAGGGAATTACTCATCCAACCCGCAGGGTACTGTTTCCCGGATGTGCTCAGTGATGCTAGGTGTTAAAATTCGTGATGGGCACAAAGACATCTATCATTAGTTGAAGTGTGATAATGACATACCTACCCTCAAGCGCCGTATGTTGTCTGCCATTGCTAACAGCTGAAAATGAGAAAGGCTACTCTGCCATGATTCCTTCCAGCTTCAAATCGTAAACAGTGATTCTACCATAAAAATCAGAGCTCTTCTCGAACACCAATCTAACAGACCGGACCCCGTTGCAAACGTCACCAGGCTCTAGGGGATGCAAGTCGAATGATTGTTTCCGATTCACGTCTTCCGGATATATAGATGTTAGCAGTCGCCACTCCTTCCTGTCGGCATCTGAGTCTACATAGATGGCACAGTGAATTCCGACAAAACCCCCCTGGAAAGTGAGAGAAACACGTTTGGGTATTACTCGTTCGGCAAAGGTAAGTTGGATGGATTGCGGTAGACCCTGTACGTCGAGACAGAGATCAGCATTCATCTATTAGAATACGCAGGAGTGCACCTGTTGAGACGTCCAACACGTTTCCGGATTATCATCGATAAGGTATTTCTTCCCTACAGATTTGTCCAACGTCGAACTGACTCTAACATATCGACAAGATCAGGTTGATGGTCGCTCATGACAACATGGACGGACTTAATGATTGTGTCTGGCTTAATTAGAGACCCAAGATCGCTGGACATTGCTGGAATCCTATCTTTCAAAGTTTGTTTGGCTGTGTCGCAAAGGGACACAGAGCGGATATCAAGGTCCAGTGTATGTAGTACTGGTAGAGAAGGTCAACAGCACCATAGGCGTTTAATTGTCAAAAGCACAGTAGTGGACGATCGTGCAGAGTTTCCGAGTCGGGGGTTATATCCGCCGGCAGCGGTCATACTAACTGACTACATACTGACACATTCGTGACCTCACCCGGTGCTCCTCCGAGTTTCCACTGTCTACCACCATGGCCCTGCATGTTGCCCAGCACCAGCGAGAACAACCCCAATCCTCCTTCGATCCACATCTGTTCACCCAACCTAAGAACGCACAAGAATTTCGTCGAGATTCATATTACGAACAGGAGATCCCAATCCAACGAGATCCTCAATATCAGCGGGAGTCTCAGTACAATCCTGTTATCCCTCAATCAAGTAAAGAACATCCTCAGCAGCCACCTCCACGCCGACCAGAGACTCAATATGATCCCGAAGTCAATGTTGGTGTGCCCCGCGATGAAAACGATGATTTCTACGGAGCGTCCAACAATGTTCCGCCAGACACTGCATTCCTAGACCCTGGACAGAGCTCTGCTGCAACAGGGTCTATCCGTGCATCCTCTCCTTCCCCAGGTCCTATTCTAGATCATTCCCATCTTCGTCCAGGAAATCAAGCTGCACTCCTATCCCACGAAAGGACGCTCGAACTGTATCGTGCAAATGCAAAAAAGACGCAGGATCCGGAGTTGCAATTCGAATTTGCAGTATTCATGATCGACGCTTCTAAATCCTTCCCCATTCCACCATCAACACCCGGTAATGTCATCGAAGTCGAAAAAGCCATGGAAAAACGGGAAGACCTCATTCGAGAGGCCACGTCGCTCCTCAAACGCCTCGCCGATCGAGGGCACCCTGCATCGCAGTACTTCCTTGCAGACTGCTATGCTAACGGCATAGGTACCGTCAAGTCGAAGCAAGACTTTGATCGCGCATACCCCCTTTTTGTTCTTGCAGCAAAACACGGACATCCCGACGCTGCATACCGCGCTGGCACGTGTTGTGAAAATGGCTGGGGGTGCCGGCGCGAGTCCGCCAAATCACTACAGTTCTTCAGGAAGGCGGGGGCTTCGCAGCACCCAGGTGCGATGTATCGGCTTGGAATAGCGGAGTTGAACGGGGAGCTGGGATTATCGAAGCGGCCGAAGGAGGGTGTTAAGTGGCTGAAGAGGAGTGCTGAGCATACAACGGCAGAGTTCCCTCATGCGCTGCATGAGTTGGCACTTCTGCATGAAAGGGGGATTGATAATGTATTGTTTGTGGATTTTGAATATTCGGTAGAGCTATTGGCGCAGGCGGCGGAGCTGGGATATGCACCGAGTGCATATAAGTTGGGCGAATGCTATGAGTATGGGAAGATGGGATGTCCTCAGGATCCAGCGTTGTCGATACATTACTACGTGCGTCTCATATTCTCCTCTTGCCGATTTTATTTGGAACTAATCTACTCTGGTTATAAAGAACATTGCAGCACAACAAAATCATCGCGACGCATGTTTTGCATTAACCGCTTGGTACCTTGTTGGTTCACCAGGCGTTCTGCCGCAATCGGACACAGAGGCGTTCCTGTGGGCACAGAAGGCTGCAGAGGCAGGGCTGGCGAAGGCGATGTATGCTGTTGGGTATTTCTTGGAAGTAGGCATCGGGACAACGGCTAACATGAGCGAGTGAGCAGTTTTTTCTCTTGCATATGATCTGCTAAATTCACATCCTGCTGTTCCTCACAGATCGATATCGTACTACAAACGTGCTGCTGACCTGGGAGATAGACGTTCTGCACAGCGGCTAAAGGGCTCGACGAATCAACCGCAACATCAACCAGGTGGCCCTGGATCAGTGCTAAGGAGAGGAGATGGGCACGGGGATGGAGATGGGGCCAGGGGGGCGAAGGATAAAGAATGTGTGGTTATGTAGGTCAACGCGTCAGTGCCGTGTGTTTGGATTCTTAGAGCAACCGTGGTTTGTGATATCCACAACTTGAAAGCGGATGGATACTTAGACGGGAAGTACTCTTGCATGCCATTGTCTCCCTCCCATTGGACATTTTTCATCTTACCTTCATAGCTACTATCACAATATTCCGTCGTTTTGTTATAATAGCACTCCATTCAAGTTCTATTTTGACGGTTACATATGTAGTATCATTATCCTAATTTCTATGTAGAACTCGGCGACACGGCCTGATTCCTATTTATGTTCGGTTCTGATAGATTTATAAATTAGTACGGAGGTACCCGCTATTCCAGAAGATGATCGCCAACTCCCAGTCCTTGGCTCACGGAGTCTGTAACGGAGGTATTGTCGTTGAGCAATGCGACCAGGAACATTGCAGGAACACTGAACATAAAATTCTTACAAATTCAATTAACGTCGATCCGCCCATTTGATGTATCCATCTGTCACTCTCTCAAATTATGTAAACTTAGCGGTCTAACCATTATGAGAAGAATTAAACGGCTTCAGCGCTGAGCTCTGATTGGCCTGATCGACTGGCGGCCGGGCCCTTGATTTCTCAGATAACTTTGTGGCCACGGTAGTACGGTACCAGTGGAACGGGCCTGTCATGCCAAAATGACAGCTGTTAAGAACAACATTTTTCACGGCTAGCTCTTCCAGCGACCCTCATGCATCATGATCCACTCTGCGCTCGAGCCTGACCTTAGCTCACTTGAAACCTTGGTCTTTCGCGTCAATGCTGCGAAGTATGTACAAAGTAAGTTCGATCTGGCTGCAACTTGTGCATCTCTCAGGCTGACCTGCCACCTCACACAGTGGCCGCAAATGTGTGGATTGGTTGGGATTACCTATTGACGATAGACCGCGAAGTAAGTTACTCGTTTATCATTGACAAATTGGGTTGCCTAACAACTTGGACCTCTGGCTAGGTGTTTTATTTTTGGGTTGGTTCAACTTCAGCGGCTATCAAAACCATTTCACTCATGTAATGTCTCAGTGGACCGAATGGACAGGTTCCAAAGTGCTCTTCTTCATAGTACGTCGTGTTTCTTTTGTATGCGCATCAGTTGGGTACTACTTCAAGTTTGCGCGAGACTAATACTTTGTTCGAATAAGAACCGCTATTTCGGCTTAATATCCGTGGCGTTGTGGAACACAACAGGTATATCTTGTCTTGTACGATTTCATAAAGCATGCTTATCATTGATGAATGCAAGTTCTCCTGGACCCTGAAACCACAGATGACGTACGGTTTATCTTTACTTAAATTATTCATTGGCGTTTATCTCACGATGGTTGGCATTCGCTGTTGGATATAACTAGCTGTATGTACTTCCTAGCCTTCGGCTCAGCCATTTCTAACAGTTCATTGGCAGTTGTCGGTGTTTCTTTTTTTCTTTTCGCGTAACCCCCTAATGCTAGATTGAAAGGCAACCTGTGGATGGGGTTGATCCCGATTATAACTAGTACGTTTTGGGATGCAAACATAACATACGGATAAGTTCTAACGCGTAGCAGGATCTGTGGCACTCTTCGTGTTCCACACAATACTCTTCATGCGGGTCAATGTCATGTATCAAGATAATAAATTTGTTCGGCATGGTTTACTGGCATTGCTTGTCATTACGAACGTCACAAGCATTGTTGTTTCTGCCTTTGCCGGGATGGGTGGAAAATGTAATGCTCAACATACTGTGACCATTTTCCGTCCACTTGTTACTAACAATTCCTACGACAGATACCATCAACTATCTTGTATCAGGGGTAGTGCTCTGTTCATTTA
>QMFE01044363.1:0-16154 GCA_003314665.1 Tricholoma sp. MG77 | reverse complement strand
CTTTAAGCATACTCTCTGCCTATGACTGAAATTGGCAGCCGCCAATCATCAAGTGAGACAGCTATGGCACATCTATCTTCTTTGGCAGCTCCAGGACTGACGGCCAAAACAGTTGCTCACTTCAATTTGTAAGGGCGTTACAACTCCTTGCAATTTCACACTAATTGAATCGACTTTACTGCAAGTAATACTATTTGTTTGTCTGTAACATGACCAGAATGACTCGCATGTGTTACTATCCTTCACATTTACCCCGCTCCCTTCAACACCAATCAATTAGATGGCTTTTGGGAATGTGACTGTGGTATATATGGAGTTATCAAGACTTGTAACTCTCACTGTAATAATCATACTTTTTTAGTGTCTTTGATGCATTACAAGGGGTCTGTATCGTACTGACAGAAAATCCTAGATTCACTGATGACACATGGAAATGTTAATGACAGCCAACTTAACTCTACTGCCTTCTGCTGGCAATATGGTGGCTTACAAGTGATTCAAGGAGACCAAGATTTGTTTATGATAGTGATGAGGATAAGGCTGATAGCAATAGTGTTGCCACGGCCCGGCTCGGCTCAGGTGCCTGAGCCGATCTTTTGGCCCCTGAGCTGCCCTGGGCAGCCCCGAGCCAGCTAAGCCGACCCAAATTTCCTAAAGATGGTTGGATGCACTACCTGGTGTCCCAACCCTCCATACACACTTCTAGAAAAAACTACAAAGTATTCTGTACAATAAATATGGATGAAAACACTTTGGACCATCCACCGGAGATGAATACCACATTGTTTGGCTAGATTTATGATGGACTCAACCAAACAACATTGCAAAAGGTAGTTGCCTGGCTTCTGTCGGCTGGGCATGCCAATGTATGGTCAAATTAATGTTGGGAATATATATACTGGTGCATATTTAGTGTTTTGTGATGTTCTTAGAGGCCCACCGCTTGCTGAACTTTTTGGAAATATTCTATCAGCTCAAAGCCGCTCAGGGTGGCTCTGAGCTGGGAGCCAATTTACCAGCTCTGGCTAGCCCAAAAATGGCCCAGCCCAGCAGCCTGATGGCCCCAAGCCAGGCTGTTGGCATCACTAGATAGCAATGAGGGTATGGCAGATGAGGAGGAGGCTGTGGTAGGTAAAACTTGAACTTTTCAAAATGATGCTAAGGCATTCTAATTCAGTTTCCATTGTGTTCCCCACCTGGAACTACTCAAATGGATGAAGTCAATTGTCTTTCGTTTTATTGCAAAACATGTGTTGGAAATCTGCAGCAAAGAAACTGGAGTCACTGAGTGATAGCTGTTGAGCTATACATTCAAAAGGATTGTAAGGGCAAGACCCAGAAGATGAGGATATCAGAGGCCACAAAGGCACCAGGGGCCACAAAGGGCACAGGGAGTCTATAAAGACTATGTAGTGCCAGAAGTCAATGCTATAAAGCAAGTTATACTGGGGGGATTCTTAGATGTTGGATTAAAGGGGTCTCTACTACTACCAGTTGCTGTTATGTCCTGTGCAACCATGCTCCATAACCCCTACCCGACTCCAGAAAATCATGTAACTATTGTTCCGTAGGTGCTACCCCCTCGCACATCTGTGCGCACTCGAGTGCAACCCGCATGTATGTCCGCACATGGAGTGCACACTTGTTCGTCATTGACCACGCATGCTCTCACTCTCGCATATCGTGCTTGTGCCGCTCCCTCCAAGCTCTCGCACCCTTGCACTTGTCTCAGTCATCAATACTTCCTCGTCTCCATGCCATTGCAAGTCCATGTGGTATTATTCCCTTGCCGAATGATCTGCACATCCAAATATGTTCTCGCATGTGTCCTCTTACTTATTCAGTATTATCTCACTCACACTTTTATTATCCACCTTCCTATTTGCTCATCGCTATCCTTTATTTTAAGTATGGTTATCTGAGCTATGCCGCTCTTTCTATGTAGCTTAAATACAATGTAGCTAAGTTCCTTGTAACTCACTTGTTAATCAAAAATCGACATTGAACACCAAATTCCCGTTCTCATTAAGTCCATCTCCTGCTGCAACTTGCGCACATGCACATGACCACCACAGTTCTTGCTCCGAAGTTACAGTCCATCCATAAACCGAACAAGAGGTGCAACCCTATTGGGAAAGTGGTTGAAGCCAAGACCATGTGTTTTAGCATAGCTCTGCGTTCGCCCAACATCAGCTAAGTCCTCAGTGCACGTTCTCACACTGTTTCCCAGTACCGCTGAGCTGTACCTGATCCTTCCTACGACCCCATCCTATGGTGTTCCTGGTTCGTAACAGTTGCCCATAATAGGGCTGTAGCCAAACAATAACAAATAAAGGTAAGTAGAATAGAATAGTAAAGAATGAGAAGGGTTTCCATGAAGTATAAACAGTAAATAGGGAAGTATATGTACCTGGAGGGCTGTCCCCTTACAAGGATACTTCCAGGTTCACTTCACTGTGAGGCAGTGCTCACAGTAGTGGGTCTGCACCCTGATGATGTTGTTAAAGATAACTTTATTGGAAGGGAGCTGGGTTAGGCAACCAACACTAAGGTGGACTAGTCAGACAGGATCAAAATATCTTCATTGCACAAAAGTGGGAATGAAGGTTGGAGATCTATAAAATAATTCTATATAGGTGCGACCTTGAGACCATGTAAGTAAAAGGCCGCATCAGGCATGCCATGTGTTTCTTGAGAGCTACATTGGGCTCATCCATTGTCTTGTAGATGATAGGTTGCTCAGGCGGTGGTGCATTGTCAGGAATGTCGGTGATGTTGTCGGTGATGGTTGTTGGGTGCTGAGCAGGGCCCAATGATTGTGATTATGGAGTCATGAATATGGGTGTAGTTGTCGATATTAGTATTGTTGATGGTGTAGGAACAATGGTTGGGTAAGTTGGTATTTGGGATTGGGATGCTGATCAGGTGCCAACAGTGATGTGTATTGGGGATGTTGCTCTGTAGTGGGTGTGTATTGGTGATGTTGCGAGTCTGTAGTGGGGCAGACTCGGGGTGCTGATCAGGGGCCAACAGTGATGTGTATTAGTTCAGATGTCATGAGTCTGTGGTGGGGCAGACTTACATTTATGGAAGGATGCCTGATTTGGCAACCTACACTAGACTTAGAGTTGATCAGAGAGACAGGATCAAGTTATCTTCATTGCACAGAAGTGGGAATGAAGTTACTATAAAATAAGGGAATAAAATAATACTATACCTTTGTTGCATGGAAGTGGGAATGAAGGTCATAAAAATAAAGGTAGGTGATATATATAAGAAATATTGGCCATGTAGTAAAATAAGGCCACATCAAGTGTCGGAAAAATGCCAATTAGCATATCAATACTTGCGGCAGCTGATGGTCTTCTAAGCGCTGATCAGTCTCTGCGGGCAAACATATCAGCACCTTGTCAGGTCATGTAACCCACACTAACCGCTGGTACATATGGTGAGTAGTGATAAGTTTCCGCAGGCGAATATATCAGAATGTAATGAGTTTGTATCACCCACACTAATCTCTGAAATCACTTATTAGTACTGTTAAATAAGTACGTAGATAATTTATATACAGGTAAAGGAACTAGGACTACAAAAGAGGGGCCAAAGCAATATATGTGTATCAAATACAGTAGACATGGGTTGACTCTCGGTAGCAAGTGGTCTGGATAGGATGCAGAACATGTGGAGACTTGATAAAAATTTGACATTTACAGGTATCTTGTATGTACAGGTTCATGTACATACAGGTTCACGGCTTTCATTGGATTGATTAAGAAATATTACATACCAAACATCCAAGTTGCGCCTGTGGACCAGTTGCAATGACATCATATTGTTCTGTGGAGTGGCCCCACAGGTGGCGTACTTAAGAGTTGCCCCACAACAAACATCCACCTCCCTTTCTACTCCGATGCCACATACCACAGATCATACACAGAGCCCTTCCCATTCCCCGCCACGTCAAACTGGATGATGCGTACAATGCCATTGAAAGATTCGAGAACAACAACAACAAAGTCCAGGGCCAGCTACTGGAAATCGTCAGTCTTCTCAAAGAGCAGCTTAATTAGGACACCATTCTTCGACAGAAGTGGGTGCATAGGGAGGTATGATGACTTTCATATCTTTTTTTTATTGAATGTGACTAAGATCAATCCAGTTTATGAAAGGTCTCAATAGTCAGCACGCCAACACAGCATCTCGCATTCGTCACAACTGCTCTGCCATCTTTGGGATTCTCGACACTGATTTGGTTGATCCCGAGCAGTGAAAGGCCAAATTCCGCAGTCGCATAGGCTGGGTACCCAACGAGACTGGAGGCGGAACATACTCAAGTGTTGACATTGATATCATTCACAAGGATTACTCAGGCAAGTATGAACTATCAAAGATTTTCCTCAGCCCCGTCCTGATGGCAGTGAGTGCCTAATTCTCATACTACTGAAATACGTTGAGGGCCTTCTCAGCTTTTCGTCGCTCTCATCCGTGGGCCAACATCAGCAAGGAACTTCATGCTTGGGCACACATCATATCATCCCCAGACAGAGACTATAGCCCGCATCCACGGCATCCACAACCCACACCAGGTGCCATTGCCACGTACGCTATCCTGGTATGTTAAGACTTCCTCGTCTGGCTCCTCCTTTTTACTAACTATGTATTTTATTACAGGCCCGCTGGGTGCTGTCTAGTGATGTCTCTCTCCAAGAAGTGGGGAGCAGCACTGGCATACGATACTTCAAGGACCATGAAGAATATCTCACAATGCTCGAGGTGGGTTTACGATGCAGGAAGAAATCTATTGTCAACATTTTCAGGGAGTGGGATGCGAAGATCTTTCCAGAGACCGCCTCTAGCCTCGCGGGTGCTAAGCCCAGCAAGGACGATGCTGCTGACCTCAGGTTGTTGATGGATTTGATTGAGGACGACACAAATGAACAGGGTGACAATGCTGGGGGGGACATTGGACCAGCAAGTGATTAGGTTCCGTACTACTGTAGTAGCTCTGTATTTTGCTCAAATGATGTATACATTTATTGCTTCAATTTCCATAACTGAGATTGCGAGTAATATCGAGCAATACAGCATAGCATAACATGTTCGTGAGATCACAACTGATAATACCGGTAAATCAGATAAGGTACACCTGCTCAACACCAATACCAATATGGCTGATCAAGATCAGCCAGGTCGGTAGTCAGTAATCCTGCTGACTCTTAACTGATCACACTTATTAAACATCATTGCGACTGGTGAAGTACCCCTTCAGTTGACCTGCTTATGCCTGGATATTGGCTCATATCGGCCAGCATTGGTTTTTCGTGATTTTTCCGACAAGTGTAGTGTGTGATTTAGGAAGGTTGCATCGGGCGTGGTCGCATAATAGGAAGGCCTGTCCGAAGCACTGACTCAACAGCCAGTTGCATGACACCAGCAAATCCCTGCATAAGTACCTCAGTGATCCAAATGGCACAACCTTTCAATCGGGCTGACCCTAAGGGTGGCCAAATGGCCCTTCTCTCCCTACTTTGTGTCCATATTCAAGTTAAACCCTCTTACAAGTTGGATCTTATCCATTGATTGCGGAGTGCTAATCGTTGATCAAATCTAGATACCAGATCGGCAACTCTCTTCACTTCCCGGTTTTAACGGTTGAACAACAACTGTCATCTCAAGCGACCTGAATTTATTATTCAACGACATAGCTTGTAAAGTCCATGGTTGTATTTTAATTCGCCTTGTATTATCGTGCTATCAGCTTCCCTGTTGTAATATCCGCTCGTTCTCTGCATCTAAACCATCACCATGGCACGCTGGAGACCAGTTAGCTTTCTGGATTTACCAGTGGAACTTATCTGCCACGTATTGAGCTACTTGCGCATTCCCGATTTAATTCACTGCACTCTTGTGAGTTTTCTCCCCCCCTTTCGTGATATGAATCTCATCGTCTCCTTCACTAGCTTACCAGACAGCTACGAAAAGTCATCAGTGACTCGTCCTGTCTTCAATACGCAATTGAACTCTCAAAACACCGCATGGTATCAATACGACCACCTTCATTTACCCCTCCGTACGCAACACGTCTTAATATTCTCACTGAACGAGAACAAGCCTGGAAAAACTTGACCTGGAACGGTCGGTATAAACTGAACCTGCCGCCTACTGGTTCTGTATATGAGTTTGTCGGGGGTTTCTACGGGAATGGCAGAGAGGACGATCGCCGCATTACGGCCTCAATTTCGTTCTTGGAGCTTCCATCTGCGGATTCTACGCGGTTAGAGGATGGATGTCCAGATTTGAAAATGTGGACCCATCCCATGTTCGATATCATTATAATTGATTTTACCATGGATCCATCCCAGGATTTATTGGTCCTTATTGCCCTTGCCCCAGCAGGGTAAGTGTATTTGCGCCGTATCTGCAGTTGATCTGAGGTCATGCATGAGACAGGTCTGGATATGTCTATGAGCTCCACCTACGTTCCTTGTCAACAAATGAACCTCATTGCAAAGCCCTCGTGCCTGTGTTGCCCTGTCTGGCTAGACCCTCAAGTATTCCGCCGCTTACAGATCATATTGCACCCATTCGTGTACAGGTATCAGGAGATCTAGTTGCTCTGCTTGTCAAGGAGGTTCACGATAGTAATGGTGCCCACTTGGAGATATGGGATTGGCTAAATAGGCCCCAACTATCTGTGAGTGCATTGGTTTCACTGAGAATAATATCTGGCCTCATAAATAACTCCAGTGCAAAATGGCTCGAACCTCGGGCATTGATGATTTCACTTTTCTTTCCAGAGATGCGTTTCTTCTCGCGCGCCCCGCGGGCTTCCTAGAGGTCTACACTTTTCAAAATCCCATTACAGCCTCTACCATTCCTATTTGCCAAGCAACTTATGCCCTCCCTCCGTTGTCTGACGGATACATGTATTGGTATATTACCATGAGCAGTAATCCCGCCCCAGGTTCTGTTCCCCGTTCGTGCTCGTCCACGGATATTGCCCACGGAGAGGGGCAACAACTGTATTACCCCCACCCCGACGAGCGTATTCACGCTTGTTGTCTGTATATCTTTAATCCTACAGATGGCCATGAACACCGGGTCCATAGTTTTGTTTTCTTCGTGAATCTCCACACTCTTCTTCATCCTCCAACTGAGTGGCTTCAAAAACCTGCACCTCGTTTCAAGGTCCTCAAGTTTAGAAATCTGTTGAGAAGAACAAATACATCGTCTCTCGATTCTGCCTCGTCGTCAGAGACGGAGACAGATGCATTTCCTGCCCCTCAAACCGTCGCAGGATCCCCGTCGAGCGGAGTCCAAATAGGAACATTCCCACCTCCACCATACATCTATTCCCCCATTACTTATTCTCTCAGTCCATTGATCAATGCACCCTCTATGCCATTCCCTTCAACATCTACCCCTCTTCCTTCCAGCGCCAGTCAGGCTTTTGCTCTAGCTCAATCCCCCCCACCGTCATCACCGACTCGTGGTAGGTTCGAACCAGTGCCGATACAAGCCCCAGCGCAGGTTGCATGGTCTGTATGGGGCCCTCAAAGTACTCGATGGTTTCGTGAATGTCTAAATACTGACTGGCAACACTCGATATATGGGTTACGCACGGTCGAAAGCTTGACGTCCGAGCGAGTGCTCAAAACGGCGCAACGCCCGATGATAAATTTTGAGGACCCAGGGGATGCGAGTGATGGTGATTCGACGAGCGCAGTTGAGAATCGGCAACTCGCTGCTGAAGATGCTGGGACACCCATTAATGGAGCTGTAGTATCGAATGGCTCGACGAACGGGTTAACAACAGCAGGCCCGAACGCACAACCAGCGGCTAACGGTCAGGGTGGGGGGAATGCTGGCGGCGATGACGACAACGACCCGCCGGTCCCACTACGTCATCTGCGCCTCCGGGACTTCAATCCATTTTCCGTGAAGCAGCGACTGGAAGAGCAAGAACTGGTCGACAAGAAAGGGAAGAGGAAAACCGACTGGCGGGAGCCGTATGTTGTAACTGAGCGGTCCACAATGAACGTCAAAGGCATTTTCAAGCATGATATCACGAGTTGGCTGCCATATGTAGAGGTGGTCAGTGAAGAGATGTTTGAAGTCACGGATGTCATGATGGACGATTGTCGGCTTCTATTGCTCAGGGTAGGTTTTCTTGTGCTCCCCACTCGCTGAGGTGCTGATAGATTTCTTGTAGCGAGGCCATAGCGGAAGATTGAGACGTGTCGATGTATTGACAATGTAATATTGAATCGCCTACAGTACCAGACAAGTATTTTAGAAGTATTTTTGTATAAGTATACTACTTAACCTGATGGGGCCAAGAGGCATATACAATTTGGTTGATTGCCTCATAACGACAGATCCTTACGATATATGTTGCCTTCCTTCAGCCGTCATGGGTGGTGCGCATGGTGATATGTTTGAAAGGCCCGATAATAATCGGAAGGTTGTGTAGTCTTCCGATGGCGCAAATGAGACATATGAATATTATCTGGCGTCAATGAACGATTGAACACTCTCCCAAGAGAGTTAACTCCATTTCAGTTAAGGCCGATACATCTTTCCAGTCATTAGGATCGGTGTCTTCATCTACTCCACCATCACGACATCTTGGTGGTTTTCCACGCCAACGTTCGACTTTGATTCTCAGAAATGTTTCTATCTCCTGGATTGTCGTCGTTGCTGCTAGACCGGCCCGGAACTTCTGGAACCAGGGCCGACGACCGCTATATGAAAGATAAGCAGAAGCCCTCAGACCGAGATCCGAGAGGAAGCATGGGAATAACGAGCTAACCATTGAAAATCTATGAAATGCCGGATATGAGTTTGGATATTTGGGATAGTGGCGGTACCAGGGTACTCCTCACAAACCCCTAGATATTCTAGTGAGATATCTACTGGGTCCGGTACGGTATTTGTGAACAGGCTAGAGTAAGTGAATCATGGGGTCGAAAGAGCTGGAGGAGAACGGGTAACTGACCAAGGGTTTCCCAGCAGCGTTTCGCCGATCATAACGCCATCGGCACCAGTAAACCGAAGATTATCCTGTATATCACCCCAGACCCTCACATTGCCGTTACTAATGATCGGGATATGCATGTGGTCTTTAAGTCGCTTTACCTCGCCCAGATCTGCCGCACCCTGTCGTCGACGGCGAGCAGAAACCGTGCGGGCATGCAGGGTTATCCACGATGCACCACATGCTTCTAATCGTTGTGCAAGATCAAGAGTTTTCGAAGTAGGTTGGCAGAGTCTAAGTTTTGCAGAGACTGAGACAGTAAGAGAATGGGACATTCCCGATACTGGTTTGGTTACTCCATCAGCACAGAAAGCGTCCGACATGAAGATAGCAGCTTTAATTACCGATGTCCTGGACGAGGGGCCAGTCTTTCTGTGGAAGGAGATAAGCGCCGAAATGACCATCTCGGGCAGCTTCCTGAGGACAACCTAAATTCAGGTCTGTTTCACTTCGAGAACCGATTATTATCTGGGGCGTTCGGAGGTGTGGACTGGCGGGGTTACTCACCAACCCCATCACAGTATGGTTGCAATTTACGACCAGCCTGAACGATGGTTTCGACGTTATTTCCACAAAGTTGCATCACGACAGGGCGCGCCAATTGGTCGTCACTCAGACTGAGATCGCGAATATGATATTCAAGATAGTCTTGATCATTGAGAAGACGATCTGGGATGAGCATCTGAGAGGATATAATATCAGGCCATTTATTTGCAAGTCGAGCTCGAGGGTGAAATTAACATTCCTGGGTGAATGCCAAAGAACCCCCATACTTCCGAACGAGTAACCGGAAGGGAAAATCAGACTGATTCACCATCGGTGCAGCAATCAGCGCGAGTTCACTGGCAGGCAGCATGACTGCTGGTTCACATGAACGTTTCATGCAAGTGACTGTCACGTTGGCTTCTCCGAACTCCACCACGCGGTTCCTATCCTGATTCTACGTGCAGTTGGCAACACTGGGCTCCAACCATGCGGGTGTACTATCAAAACAGTGGCCACACTGGACAATCCCGCAAGTACCATGGTTGGCTCATCATGGAACTTAGTATGGATACTAACTTGAACTTACGACCACATTTCGTGTTCTTTGACTCGACAAAAAAGGGCGGGTAGCTCCTAATGTATAAAGTGGATGAGCAGTTGCTTTATAACCGTGACGTGTCCTCGCCCGCACTGCAATTCTTTATTCCATGGTGTTCAAATCTTGGAAACCTTTTCTCGCCGTAGCAGGCTTAACTCTGGTTAGAGCGATTTCGCTCCCTGATTCTGGCCATACCCAGGCGTGCGACCCTTGCGCCGCCATCGCAGGCAAAATGAGTGGCTCCTAAAGATGTTCGAGCGTGCTATCACTGCATTAGGGTTATTAAGGTTGGCCCGAAAATCAAGTCGAATGTACGCCCCCTATTGTCATAGTCCACATTCAATGCAGATGCTGATGGACTATTGCAGATCATCGAAGTCATAAACAAGACGCTTGCCCTTCACACTTCTGTAAATTACCAAGTTCATGCGCCTGACCCGTTTGCCAATGACGTCTATGAAGACTTGCTCGCGGACGTACGGATCAGTAAACAGAACTACACCTCGGATTTTGACCTTCATGTCGATCTATTTCATACCTTAAAGAGAGTGAATGACGGTCACCGTGTTTGGACCAACTGCTGTTATGTGTGCTCAGCGGTTTTCATACCTTTTGCTGTTGTGTTACAGGATTGTGTGTCCTGATATTTGCGGCTTGCTTCACGTCGCATTGAATATCACTTATAGCATTATTTTTCAGCTTGACATCTGGTAAAACTCGCTTGCTCCTCTGAGAGGCGAGCTTGCATCGGTGCGGATATTCACAGTTGTCAGGCGACCCTGACTGGAGTTTCGTCGATAGCTTTCTGGTGCTAGAGTGTGGCTCATCAATGGTCGGCCTCCCTCTGAAACTGTGGATGCGTACGTGCAGAGTATGGGTGGCTTCCGATCCTTTGGCACACGTTAAATCTGTAGGCTCATTGTTGGATTATGGGGTGTATTTTGTGACGATAGCTCTCCAGCTTTTTCTCAAGTTACCAACGTACCAAGCTTGGTTGGACATACTTCATGGGAGCCTCTGCTCAACAGTCCCTTCCCCTGCAAGATTACGCTACCTTGACGATACAACGAATGAATCACACCAGCCCAGAAACAGTTATCGTGCGAAGCTCTTTGCCGCTTCTTAGCTTCCTTCTGATACGGTTTGACAGATCCCCTATCGCTCCCGGTTTGGCACCACTGGTGCTCCCTTTCAAGATACACAATCTTATCTTACTAACAACTGCATTGCCGTCCCAGGCACTAATGGAAACGACCTGTATGGTTCTTCCGTAAATCACATCGACCCTTCCAGCAATCCTGTCGTAAAGTTCCAGCAGCAATCACCAATATCCCCAGATAGTGTACCCAAATATCGACTTAATGTCATGCTCACCACATTTCCGGTGTCTGATGTCATACTTCCCACTGCACTACAACCAAACATATCTTCCGTTTCGGGTAGCCGGACGCTGCGCAGTCCTACATGTTGAAAGACGGTAAGACTGGGGTGTTGGCCCTGGGCAGTTTCTCAGACCGCCATTCCTGGCCAGTCTGTTGAACGGTCTATTCTCATTGAGATCTTGGGGGGCTACACAGCTGGTGGTAGATGTGGTTGCTTTTACTAGCGAACGTCGATCTCCGCATTGCTGGAATCAATGAATCAATGATCCATTGTGCAGACTAATAATGGAGGAGGCTACATTTGCGCCGCGGCCGTACGTACACCGGGTAATCCGAACTCTGATCTGTCACTTACATGTGTTATCATAGTGGCTCCATCGGATTGTAAGATTTGTACGTCTTCGTGATTGTTAATTTAAGCTGCATCGCCCACTTAGATCATAGGACCAAAGTCAACTACTGTCCCCCAGGCAGGGCTAGATCGACTGCCCGAGCCGGCCCGCTCACCCAGCTTATCGTACAGCAGATCATCGAAGGGGACGCTGGTCCCCTCCAGGTGCTGCTGTATAATCCCCTTCGGTGGCTCAATTCAAACAGCGATCCACATTTTCCAGCTAATGTTAACTGGTTGCGGTCGCCAGTTGAGAAAATCATCAATGGACGGCATGGTGTCACGCTTGAGTGTACAACGTCGATCCGGAATCCGTATCTCGAACTGTTGAAAATCATCAATGGACGGCGTGGTGCATTTAGTGAAAGGTGTGCGCCCAAGTACTATCAAACCTTCGCCTTTTTTTCTGACGACACGTTTTTGAACTCAGGTTGGAACAAGAATACCAGCCATCTCTGATGGATCCTCCGAATGAAGCGTTATTTGATCCTAAGAAAGTGGTTATTGTGACCAATGGCAGGTACGTTCAGCCTTGGTCGGACAGTGCTTTATTCGTACTAGTAGTCTGTTCAATCATCAGAAACGCGAGCTCCTGTGCCTTGTCCAGTGTCTGTAGAAGTTCTGATTTTCATACCGATGATGAACCTCATATAAGAGCTCATTAAATCACGATGGCGAAAAATGAAGGTGTCCGAACTGTCGTAGTTGGGGGGAAGAGAGGCGTACGGTAGCAATGCTGTGGCATGGTCGACGGCCAATCAACTGATTTTTCTGATTGACAGCCAAATTAAAGTATGTCTGTATTCATTTTATACCTGATAACTACCCATATGTGTGCCTACAGACCGTTCTCCTCAAAAATCACTCACTAGCTCTACCTGATATGTACGCTGTCGTGTCGACGCTGCTCATCTCTAGCCATGTCAGCCGTATCCACTTTTCATTCTAATGGCATAGCCTACTAGTCGGTGCTGAGCATGGCTGTACCGTGATTTATGACATCTTTTTGTTTTTCCATTATTTTCAATTTCAGAATGCTGATAGTGGCATAGGCTGCTGAACGGGATCCAAGACACCACATGGAGACTTGCGTATGGCACAGGCGATACCGGACAACCCGAAGGTGAGAAAACTGCTCTGCTCGACGTGCGTACTGGTTACCCGAACCCCTGGTTGTTACCAGCCCTCCGACTCGGCACAGAACCAAATATTTCCTGTTGCACAGAGTGCAGGACCACCCAGCCGACCTTAATCTACCCGTGACATCTCTAACATGTAAGCACCGCCTTTCGCCAAGCACACGACATACTGATTGGCATTGAACAATCCAGTTCTAATCTGGGACGAAGGGCGCGCAGAATGTTTGCCGTGCCTACTGAACTATCCCGCTTTGTCAAAAACTTCGCATCCCGTCCTAAACTGTTCTTCCCCGCATTGGAGCTTGAGTTGGACGAAATATTCCCTGCGGGATTAGATTAAATCGAAGAAGTACCCTGCCTGTTCTCTATATTCCGAGCTGTTGGTAAGTTACCGAAGTGACATGTCTCCATCGCGCAAATGCCGGTTGCTGTTGCCAAACTACTTGATTTTTGCACTGACGCCTCGGACGACTTAGGAGGCTTTAACCAAGTTATACTATTTTGACGCTATACGCATGCTGAATATCTGCGAACTAGGGTTATGTAACTCAATCGGGAGAGTTTAGTATCGTATACAAACCCCAAGGTCTTCAGGTGGTTATCTGGCTTGGCGTTTTGGGGATATGCACAGCGTTCGTCATTGTGGGTGTTGTTCCGGTTCCTTACTTATAATTATGTAACAGCTGTCACCAGTCTCCGAGCCATCCTATTATTGCCAGTGCATCATGCATGTTCAAGTTACGAGGCATGAGCCCTACCAGTGTAAAGTCACGCAGCTTGTGCAGTTAATCGACTTCATCGTCGTCATCATCAATATTCAAGATTTGAGCGACTCGGAAGAGAACTACAGTCTAACGGCCCCTTGACTTCCTCGTCCTTAGCCTTGTTCCTTTCGACGTTTCAATTTACGTCCTCTGTATGCGATGTCTGAGAACCTTTTCAAGTGTACATTGTGGACAGCCATCCCGAAGTTGAAGTTACAGTCGACCGTTGTTTCCACCTTGATTCCACTGCTGGCAACATCCAACCGTTGAAGCACGTTGTACAGGAAGAATATCATGACGAACTTAAAAGCGACCTTTTTGTTAGAAGGTGAGGATATTGGCGCGTAGACATTCCTGCTGACCTGCTTGAAAGGTTGAATGCGTGCCGTGGCAGTTATACCGTCGAAAACCACTCGAAAACCTTTGGCTAACGTATTTCAAGCTTCATTTGTCCTCCGGAAGGCGTATGGCTGTTTGTTCGGTGAAGGCTGACTGTGCCTCCTGATTAAAAACAATCGGTGATTGGCGGCACTCTGAAATTGCGAAAGCTTGTCTTCACTTCTGTCGACGCGATGTTGAAATGTTCAACGAGTTCTTTGTACTAAGAATTGGCACTTCTACTAGGCTACCCCGACACAGTGTTATCAGAGACTGTGGCTCACCAAGCGATCGAGGAATGGAGGTCTGACTATATTTGGGCAGTCTCAGCATTGCCAATCTGGACATTAAACCCACATGCGACGATCTTCTATGGCAATATTATTGACAGCCTTCTATCCCCCCAGAAGGACTATTTAGAACTTTTCGTCCCGCAAAACATCGACACTCTTTTCCTTGTATTGAAAACAAGGAGAAGAAAGTCCTCGTGGTAACGATTTAAATCACCATCGAGAAAAGGCACTCGGACTCTGAGAACTTCTATTATGAATGGCACGTTGGAAGGCTCATCTTGCAGGCTTTTCGCTATCAACCGATTTTGTTTTGGAGTGTGCGTTCATGGGAATAATTCCAAGAACAGTCCAGAAGTGGTGAATGGAATCTCATGTGGACGACAACCTCGGGAATGCAGGAGCCTACGGCAGGCTCTCTGACTTAAAAGTAAGAGACATTTCACCTACGAAACTCGATCAAAGGGGTATTGTGTGAGCCTCAGGTACGTGCGCGTGTACGGAAGTAACGCTGCAGTACTGTGGCTGCAGCACGACAACTAGGGATACTAAGATGAAAGCGCGTTTCTCATTCGCACTCTTACCTCGGTGCTTGGGCCCGCTCTTGCCGATTTTCACAGTCCACGCAGCTCAAGAACAACGGTCCAATCCCCTCCCGATTTGGGATTTTTGGGATCCTTTGTCGCCTATCCATGTCTTTTCTTTCTTCTCACATCTTTCCAACTTCGATCGGACTCAGGGGTGCGAACTCTCTATCTCCTTCCGTAGCTTCCGAGTCGGTACCGACTCTCAGTTTTTTTTCATTTTCAATTAGACTGACTGACAGCGAGTTGACATCTACATTCGGTTCTTTATCTAGGTTGGTGAATGGCATCCAAGGCACCGCCTGGAGACCTGCATTCGGCGTCAATGAACCCACACAACCAGAAGGTCTTGGCAAGCCTGGTGCTTAGCGCTCGGTTTGAGTTCGTTTCCAGTTACCCTGAACTGAATACAACCTTTTAAATGCAAAATCATCCTGCCGATCTTAATCTACCCTTAACATGACTAGCTTGTGAGCATTCATTTCACTCTATCCTTATGTCTTCGTATAGTATTGATCTATGATAATGATGAAAGAAGTGACACGGGGATTGCTCGCCCTGCCAGTGTAGAACTTGCTTGAAGAACACGGATCATGATGCGTCAATATGGGCCTATATTCCTATGCCATGACTTGGGCGCTGAATTGGCGATTGTTAAACCGAGCGTCGCTACGAACTTATTCCTAAGTTCCTTGAAGCACTCTTAAACTTGTCCTAAACAAAAACGTTATTGACAGTTGGTGCATTCCCTGTCTGATCAGCCCACTTCACCGGTCTTTATTCATAACATGAGGCCTGGCAGAACGGATTTCGTTTAGGAAATGTCGAGACTCATGAGCTCGGGGGAAGGAGGAATATCTTAAGGCGACAAACGCGTGAAGCTGGGATTACTAGTACGTGCCGTAATATGATCTTATCATGATGTCCGCTTCGCGGGAAGGATTTCGAGTAGGGACGCGAATAGGGGTTAACGGGTTCTAGTTTCGTTAAGGATTTCTAGAAGCAGCGAGCTGAAGCGCTGAAGGTCGAGAAAAACATTTCTCACTCCCCTGGTGCCGCAGAGCTCGACATGTCATTCTTCGCGGACCGGGAGCCTGAGGTGAAG
>QMFE01044356.1:0-11375 GCA_003314665.1 Tricholoma sp. MG77 | reverse complement strand
TTCCCCTAAGAGCCCTTATATGTCAATACCTTCCCAACTCTGACATCGTGCTATGGCGGCCATATTACACTAGACGGCGCATTCAAGCACTCAGGCCCAGTCAGGCCCCGCGTGCTATAGCCACTAGCTATGCCCCGGCTGGTCGCATGTGCTTCTTGGAGATGCACTGAAGTTTTGCTTACCCGGGCCGATGGCGTACCGGTCATCTAAAAACGCAGTGCGCACCAACGGCCCTTCAATTTCGTCCGAGGCTTATATTGCTTGCCAAAACGGCCGCATTGGTAAAGACCTTCTGAAAGTCTGCCGATACTACTAGATAAACCTCGGTACGGGCGGTTTCCGTTATACAAATCAATATGTGGGGAAAAGTAGTTTCTGATGCGAGGAATTTTCCTTACGACTTCTTCACCTCTGGTTTGCAGGATATTAACGGTTACGGATATTTAAACATCCTGATATTTTAAACATGACAACAGGATCCGATATACGGTGACTGGGTTGATGAAACTCGGTGGACAAGTTGAGCCAAATAGAAGCTATAACGGATCAATCTCAGTGGAAAGTTATCCATTGATTACACATCGACGGTGATACTGCTGACCCGAGCGTTGTTAACAGTGACATTCTCTAATGCCCAGCTCGAGATTTGAAGATAATCTCAGACTCATCAACTGGGAACTGTCAATGCACCATTTTGCGTAGTCTTTGCCTCGATTTACAAAAATTTGTGGTTTACTGCACTCGAGCCTGCTAGCCATAGAGTATTACGGTGAGCATCTGATATTCAGTTCGACCCAGAAAAGTGTTTAGCATGATTTCAGCGCATTTAGGTTGCATGTCAAATGCACAGACGCTCCGACGGTAACGGGCACACGACAGCAACCGGAAGTAGCAAGTATATAGAGACGACTCACGGTTCGGAAGTTGTAGCACTCAAAATAGAGTCAAAAATGCCGGTCAGAAAAGCCTGAGCCTAAAGTCAAGCATTTCAAGTTGCGCGACCCTACTATGTCCCTTGTTGCTCACAGATGAATTTCTATCTCATCCCCGTGTGGCAGATAGGAAGGAATAACCACTGTTTTCCGTAAGACTACATCAAAATAACCAAACGTTCGGGTACCTATGAAGTTGTCAAGATCCGTCGGCGAATCCTTGCGCTTACTTATCACTATTATTGTGAGTCGAGCTCTAAAGAAGGTTAACCGTGGGCCATACAAGGGCCATAACACCAGCCTGAGCAATGGGAAGCCAGCTTAGAACTTAGAGTTCCGTAATACTTGAAATTCAAACGTTGAGGCCACGCCGAGTTCTTTCCCCGGGTTTATTACCACAAACACCAGGCCTCTAGAATCAAAGGGAAGAATGCCAGCACCAGCGTATGTAGTAACAAGCGAGGACGCATGCCACGCGCGTAATAGCTACTTCAGACGGCGGACCACTATCAGCGGATCCGGATGGGCAGAACATACATGTGAAACAGGGAATTCGAACTTGTGTGCCACGGCGAAACAACTCATTTGAGTACGGAGGGAACTCTCTCTATGATCGTCCACACGGCTCGCATCATTCCCTGCCTGCGGTCAGATATCGATGGTTCCAAATTTTTTTAAACCAAGGCGTAAGACAATCAATAATTCATGACACACCCATAGAACTACAGCAAGATCGCGGAAATTTTCAGCCGCATATACATTACTGCCCACTTGCCGCTGCCATTCTGACAATCCACCTGATCTTTTATCCACCTCCATCATCTCTTCCGCTTCTTCGTCCGAAAACCCGGCGAACACAGTATGTCGAGTGAAGGTCTGTAACCACTCAAGAAGGCCATCTTGGAGTAGCGTAAATGTCGGCTTTAGAGATAAATGAACAGGCTGAAAAAGGTTGTAGGAGCCGTAGAATAATGCGGGCGTCACATTCAAAGTATGCTTGTAACGATTCGGCAAACCTTCCTATAGTCATCTACGAAAGGGAAATACCAGGGGTCGGGCAGGACAGGATCATGCCCTCGAGATGTTAGAACACGTTAGACTGCCAGCCTAAAACCTGTAAACCGAGAGTTGATATCCGAACTAATACTGTAAGGTGATGCCAGACCGGTACAATTCTTGAAACCACCCATTTCTCCAGCGAAACGACCCCTTTCTTCAAGACTCCCAGGGTTAGCTTTGCACCAGTGTAAAGCGGCATTGGCGAACACCCCACCAAACTTCTCGGCTAATGGCGTTATATTGCTAGGAAGTTCCAGGGCCTGTATATCAGATACAAAAGTACGTTCCAGGCCATTAGCCCTAGCCTGTGCGACCCGGCGCAGAGGCTGCGCAGCAAGAAGCTCAAGTACAGGGGAGTGCAGATTAGACGAAAGACGTGTTTGTTATAGAGATGCCGACCATCCTGAAGCATGAGAAGAATTCGTCGACATAATAAGGAAATTTCGTAATAGAGTCCAGCCCCAAGAGCATTTATACAAGAGCGCATCCTTAATTAATGGCCGATATTTTCCGGGAACTGTGTCCGGAGAATATTTCACCTGATCTGATATTACCACATCATGTAAAGATTGTCAGCCGTCAAAACATAGGTTACGGCCGACACGAATTGGAGGTGTCGGCCAGGGGTATTGGGCATTGAGCATTTTCCGATTATCTGGCCAATGAACGTCATACTCACGATACTTCACATGTTAAGTCCAAATGCGACATTTGGCGTTCCAAGATTACTCAGATGATCAACTGAGTGCATTGAAAGGAGGAAGACCATCCCACATGGCGGTCACTGCGGTGTAGAGGTTAATGAGTAGTCTGGATTCCACACGTCAATTTGGAGTTTCTGCATGAGAGGATCATACTGGTATGAAGATGAAAGTGTTTGTTCAGAGAGAACTGCTTCACGAGGAGCATGCTCTAAGGACTTGTCGCAGCTGTGTAGGCTTATTGTGAGAACTTCAAGACCGGATGCGGTACAGGATGACAGTCCTTTCACGTACAATGACATGATACTAAGACATCATCAGCCACCTAGACAGTGACAGCTAGAGATATAATAATATAACGGACCTATTGACACTGCTCGATATGTTAGAAGTTCTATTCCAGTTCTCTAGTAGATGACGAAGGATTTCTGAAAGGCCTCGAACCAGCGGCAAGCATTACGCAAAAATACCCTCGCACGTCGTATTCAACACCTCAAGAGATCTGAAAGAGTTACTGGCTAGTTGAGATTGCTCACGCGATGGACATGGATTCGGTGCTACGAATTCCCGAAAACGCCCTTGCTCGAAGCTAGTTCTGCCCCTAGTTTGTAGCCAAGTACCTAAGACCTACAGATCAGCATCTCAATAGCTCGGACTGGTGCGACATACCTTATCCCAATCAAGCTTCTGCCGTGTCAATGGCAGGGCACGTCGCAAACCTTTAAACGTTTTCTCTCCCATCTCGTGATATGTATCGTTCAATGATGTTTGATATTTTCCTTCTTCGTCTTCAATCAGGGCAAGGATTTTAGAGGCAGCAGCACTGGGAGAGGATGCCATTATGGCGGTGGGTAGTACCAGGGATACATCGTGGGTTGTGGCCAGTTGGACCTATCATTTGGCAGTCAGTTTAGCTGGAGCTTATTCGGCGAAAAGTCTGCGGACATTCCCCTGTTCGTAATAATGAACATTGACAAGCATCTTCCCAGATACAATGTTCTCGCTTAGGTCGACAATGTACTCAGAGCGCCATCGTCCTGACCTTTCGATCGTTACGATAAACAACCCTCGCGATTCTCAACAACTCGAACTTACCAGTAATTCGTTGGATTATATTTGTTCGCAACTAGTTGGACCACAAAACGATTAGATACCCCTGGTGTTGAAAACACTGAGGCAACACCATCGTGGAAATGGGCGGCGAGGTATGCTAATGCTGATGTCTCCAGCGCGAATCTGGGTATAGTTTCGTCAAATAAACAGCATCAAAAAACGGTGGAAGTACCGAAAAGGTTCGGCTTCGGCTTCAGGCTCTACCGACTGTGGGTCGGATGCCTCCTTCGTTCCAAAATATCAAAATTCAGAGATAGAGGCGAAATTGCGCAGAACTCCCACCAAACTTAAATGATCAAATCGAAAGCTCATCTTCGATCTAGGGTCCAAAAACCGCTCTTCCTCCTCTGGATCTAACGATGGAAACCTCGCAGCCTCACTGACGATTGACTGGAATGTAGAAACAGTCATGTATGACTCCAAGGAGTACTATGTAGTCGAGTTCATTTACCTGATGACCAGTCCCTGGAACATCTGTGGCGATGAATTGTGCAATGTTGTACTCCCTCAGCACTGGTAGGATGCCCTCCTTTAGCAGATCATCATCTGAGATTATGTTGCGAACATCTAATCATACGCGAGGCAAGTTCAAGTTGGTAGTGAGCGCATTCAAATAGTGAAGATCACGAACCATTAAGGACATCGTTAATCTCTCCAGGCGGAGATTGGAGAAGAAAGCTTGAAGCAGCTTGGATTCGTTCACTGGGGTCCATATGGTTTGCAAGTCGAGGTTGTTCAAGTTGGATGTAATCGGAAACTGCCGACTACCGTGAATGACTTTCATTCGAGTCTTCCTCAACGTTCAACGTTCGACGTATGCAATATTTCTGGTAATTTACAATATGTTTTTACTGCTGGTGGCATCGTATTCCGCCTTCTAACCCTCACAGTTTGGAGCTGAACTGCGACTCTGTAACGCCTACGCCCATCGCAGAAGTAGCGGAGATACCACCAGTAACAGTTTTGATAAGATTATCTGCGTAGTCTGCGCCACTCCACTGTTGAACAATGTCAGCATGGACTACCCTACGGTAAGCACGAGAAGCATATACCTTTTGGTGAGTGAGAACATCCGTGCCCAGTTCTCGTTCCTTCCTCTGAACTAGCTCCACATAAGCTTTCATCCCCGTCTTTGCAAACTCTCGCGCGAATAGGTCCGAGATGTATGCGTTCGAGTGTAACCCCCCAAGCTAGAGTCCCTCTCGATCAATCTTCTTCAAGATCAGAACGCGAAGACATCCTCACCGTGATGAACTGCCAGACGAATCCGAGTTTACTCAATTCCCAAATATACGACTGCATCTCCCGCTCTCCCAATCCAGCTGCATCCCAGTTGAATGACGGGCTCAAGTTGTAAGCCAGCCAATGGCCAGGATGTACAGCGCGAACGCCAGTAGCAAATTCCTTCGCCTGAGCCAAGATTGGTGACTTGGTCTCCATCCATAACAAATCTGCGTATGGCGCGAACGCGACAGCTCGGTTCACAGCACATTGTGTACCACCCTGGTAACGGTAGTATCCCTCGCGGGTTCTGGGGCTATCCCAATTCCAACATGGAACACCCTTCAGCCTGAACTCTTTTTGCGCAATGGTAACAGCATGAGGATATGAAGTATGAGCGACACGTGCGAGAAACTTCTTGACGGTTTCAGAACTTGCGCCCTCTTTGGTCAAAGCATTGGAAAGCGTGGTCGAGAATAGCTGAAGATTCGCGGAGGCAATCCACTGGTCTTCTACTGCCTGAAGTTGATTACCGTTCTTCCCCGCTGCCTCGGCCTCGGCCATTACGGTATTCAAAGGGAGAAGTGATGGGTTAGTGGAGCCCAGGATGAATGGGTGGTCGCGGTCATCAATATTCGAAGTGATGAGGGTAGCTGCTTCCGAGTCGGTTCGTGCAATTGCGAGGTTGTCAACACCCATGATATCAAATTGTAATCGGATGGCGACGAGGCGGTTAATGTGCTCTTGAATAGGGACTAAAACTTTGCCCGCCATATGGCCACATTTCTTCGTCCCAGGAGCCTGGTCCTCAATGTGGATTCCGGCCGCCCCTTTCTCGACGAACATTTTCGCAAGCTTCATAATAGCAGTCAGACCACCATGGCCAGTGTCGGCATCTGCGATGATAGGGCGAAGATAGTCAATGTATGGCGTATTGGCAAGCTCTGCATTGGACACCAACGAACGAGCTTCGCGTTGCTTTCGGTCGTGAAAGAGCTGGGCCATGAACAGATGCTCGACCTTGTTTGGAACCGTGTTCGAAGGATAGTCTGTTAGGATTGTATGAGATTTCTACGCTACGATAATGGAAATATACGGCCTACCTGCAAGATCTGGTCCTGGCTCGTTTGTGCTCGACGCTGTGCTAGACGACTGCCAGCCGGAAACATAGACTGTTTCAAGATACTTTGCCATTTGCGTCACCTGGACTGGGTCAAGTCTGCGCAACCGGTCAGACATAAGATGAGAGCGAGCGGGTTTTGGACTTACGCCCCATAGGTATGAGAGGGGGTACCATGCCTCGCGTGGTCGCTAAGGATCTGCCAAAGTTTCTTTGCCTGCGTGTTGGAGGGGTATAGAATCTGAATGCTACCACGCTTTGAAACCACCTCAGCTGCGGTGTATGGTCGTTTCACGCGTGCAAATCTCGGGCTCTGGTGAAATTCTGTAGCGGAGTGGACAGGGGTCATTGGAAATGAATACCTTCCACCATTGCTCTACTTGCACGACTTCTTTCGCAAAATTTGCGCGTTCGTTGGCCATATTGAATAGAAAGCGTTAAACGGCTGGTAAAGGAGAATGTGAATCGAAAATGTCCACATTTCAGCAATTTACTAGATCGGAACATGTGATTTCAGTGAGACTTCCGGGCTATGGTACCGCCGTCTGCAGCCGTCGTCGCGCGATTTTGAATGAAGGCGGTCTAACCCTTTGGCGCAGCAGACCCGCTACCTCCATGGGTTACTAGCTTTGAACAGTTTATACGCAATCTACGAGGTAAATAGGATCGGATCATTGGCAGGTGTTCGCTATCGACTCATGGTACAGAAATTTTGGATAAGTATAGCCTGTCCTGGAAACAATCATTGTGTGGTATGTCGATCTTCCATTGCGTATAAGGGTTTCGTTTGTCAAATGCTGTTGTATATCACACACCTCTGGCAAGGGAGGATTTGTGAGCCGAAAATATTTGCCATTATAATTTATATTGATATAATATTGTCAATTTGAGAACTCAAATTTATTGTAATGTAAATCTATTGTACTAGATAGAATGTTCTCACAAATTTCATTGTGAGGCAAATGTGAGGTCAATATTATGCAGTGTACATATCTGCACACCAGCCAATTGGATCCCATTCTGATGAATATAATTGTGATCTTAAATTGACAATATCATATCAATATAATATCAAATATTTTCGGCTCACAAATCCTCCCTTGCCAGAGGTGACATGCCTTACTTGACCTAGGTAAGTCAGCAGCTGCCAGCAGATGAACAAGAATTCGAAGTCACGCGCTATTATCATACATCGCGTGTATCCTCCTATAAATTCCAGCTTTAAGCGGGAAATCCTTGTGATTAGTTATCATAGGCTATTCAGTTCACCATCTAAGCTCCATTTAACAGTTATCTTCATCGTAACGTGTATTCAGGATCGAAAAACGGGCCCGCCATCCCATATCATGCGCAATTTTGCGTCATCTTCTGTCACCATCATAAACTAGACCAGCAAGGCCGTACCTCACCACGAAAGCAATGATACTTCCGGCAACCTATAATATAATATATTCAGTACCCGAACGATCAGCATCACCAGAAATCATTGTCACCTGTGATATCATTAACACTTGGACAAGGCGTTTCTCGTTCATCGGCCCAAGTCGTAGGAGAAAGTAGTTCAATATTGTAAGATTGTTAGCCTCCAAGATGCTCCTGGTCTTGGGGTGAAGCGTCAATTCTGTAAGGCCAAAGATAGAAAGGATTCGTAGGATTATCGTAGCTAGCCGGGATGGCGGTTTGAGGAACAAAGCCTTAGACGGGTGCAAAAGGTTCGTATGGGGATCGAATCTACAACCTCTGAGTCACAAAACAAATTCAATTTACAGCCGGCATACCTGGGTACCCTGTGCCGAGGGCACGGAACGAGTCCGAATAATTGTGGGCACGAGAGCACAAAGTTGAAGATTTGTGGAATGAAGAACAAGAGCAGAGTTTTGGAGAAATGCGCCTGAATGCCAACGACCGCGAATGCCATACCTGCAACATAGCATAGCGTATCCCCAGGAAAAGCGCGTGCAGGATACCTGTTCTTCAATCGTTAGAACACGTACGCCAGGATTATTGGTTCAGGACAAACCAATTATGATACAAGAAGCCAAGGCAAACGGCGACCAAGGGCATCATAAAATATAGGCTGAAAAGATGCCGCTCGACCAACTCCCTGCTCCCGTATGCCATACCAGCACTCCAAACTCCACCAAACTCCACCTCTGCTTTGTTCCCCAGAAGATGAAGCGGTATCCGGAAGTCCATTGGCCAAGGAAGGTATAATAGGTCATTGATAATGACTGAAAGGGCAATTATAAGTGCTTGACTGACTTCAGAGCCATTGATACCGGCGAGGATGTTGATGCTGTTGGTGGCAAACGTGGATAATAGTGACATATAAACATAATACAAGGGGCCTGTCGTGGTTGCCTGTTCACTCGATTTCAACAGACGTGATTGAATGACAACACTTACCTAAGTTAACCAAACTCCCAAAGATTGACCGCAAAGGCAGGGGC
The DNA here is from genome assembly GCA_003314665.1 of Tricholoma sp. MG77. Lineage (NCBI taxonomy): Eukaryota > Fungi > Basidiomycota > Agaricomycetes > Agaricales > Tricholomataceae > Tricholoma > Tricholoma sp. MG77. The sequence goes on along the minus strand of QMFE01044356.1, from coordinate 2,779 downwards.
ACTACGACGTGTGTATTTCCACGCTCAGCATAATAAACCATTAATAGAGGAATGGATGCGATAACGGGAATGGGCAATTTATGACGCCAGCGAATATCGAATACATCATCGAGGAACCCTAGCATAGTAGCAATTAAGAGCGATAATAAGGATGACAAATAAACTGAGAGCTAGCACCACGTCAAACACCAGCACAGACACAGATAGTAACATACTCACTTGATAATGTGGAAATTGTACAACAGAGATTCCTTCATATGCTTTCTTTTCCCCCGCGAAATTTAGGATGAAATTAGAGAACGCGAAAGGAATGAAGAGGATCAAGATCAGGATGTAAACGGATGCGCAAACAAGGCCCTGACTTTCAGGTCTATAGCTCAGTCAGTAAAGTGAATTCATAGTCCAGATGAAAATCCGACATGGGCGTCTGGTATGTTTTAAGGAGGTCTCTGCCTTGAAGGTTCGCTTTGATGAAACTTGGCCCTAACGCAGGAACAAGATGGAGGGTCGAAAGCAGCGCAAGAATAGAGAACCCAACAGAGGCGTACAACGCAGGTAATGCCGGGACTGGGTTGAGAAATGGCCTCATGATAAACCATGTCGCTACAGGTACCAGGCCGAACAGTAAGATGGGGGACAAAGGTCGTGGCCGAAGCTGCATTCTGAAACGTAAAGCGTGAACAAAGATCGCGACGACGTCCCTTATATGTAAGTGATTTAGTAGAACAGCCTCGGAGAGCGCGACGTGTCATGTTCATTGTTCACGTGCACAGTGATGCCCCAGTCTCCCGACCAGCCAATCTATCTAAACACTGTAGCTTGTGTGATTAAGCACAGCGAGGGGAAGGGAAGGGGTGTGTATGGTCAGTTCCTTTTCTCACTTCCCCGCCGAGACAACTTAGCCAACAGTAAGTTGTTTCTCCTGGATAGCATCCTGCCCGATACCCAAACAGACGATACTCGAAATCAGTCCAGTAATCCTCTTCTCCCAGCAAGAATACGAGGAGCATGGTATAGTTAACACATGCGTCTGTCTCCTATGTCTAACTTCTTTCCAGGAAGGTTCACCGTACTTGATCAATACACCTTCAAATGGCCAGATGGACGCATGGCTCTCGCGCTAGGTCTTGGTATCGAAATATAGTCAGATTGTCCCAGCGCTTCAGGCTAAGTCTGCTCTGTCAATCAAGGTTCGCTCTTCAACCACTCCGAGACGCCCAACGTTTCCTACGTTGTCGACCCTTCATCCGATTCGATTCGATACGTGACGGTGCGTGACATCGAGGACGGGGAAGAGCTGTGTATTTTCTACGGCCACAATCTCTGGTTCGAGCCCGTGACGCGTGATTTGCGCCCGAAAGCCCTCTCCATGATGTTAGGCAGTGCTGAGGACGGATGGGGAGGGCTTCTAGGTGTGAATGAGGCAACATGCTCTCCGGAAATAGATGAACCATATCAAGATGGCGATCCTGATGAAATTATCTCGGAGGAACGACTTCCCTTCACGACATTAAAACTTTCTCCAGATAAAGAAGAAGACTTCGATAAAATCCGTACAGGTACGTTGTTATACTATCGACATCCTTCCATTGCTGCATGTACCCCCACCAGTTCAGGCATGGGTGGTCGACATCCCTGATCAGCGGTCGATAGCATGGATGCTAAGGTGAGTCTCTTTCCTTCACTCGACTTCTGTCGATCGACCAATGAAGGAAAGGTGGCTGAAGCAAACCGGGCTGGATACACCTGACCTTGGCCATCTCAAACGAATCAGGAAACAAGATGGTGTCATTTCACTCCTTTTGACCACGTCGGCCGCACCTCCAATTCTCCCGGAAGATATCAAGTTACCTAATCCATATATTCTACCCGTCCCGGTATCTCCCGCTCTTACCCCCATTTCTCTGAGCCTGAAGTCATCTTTATGGCCAACGGTGTACGCTCCGCCAAGGAAGAATGAAGTAGAAAGCTGGACACGCGGGAGATGTCGCTGGGCCTGGGAAGCTATGAAATGTACGATAGAAGCCGCTGCAAAAGCCAAATCTTGTGGAGAGGTTCGTTTTCCGAATCCTCTGACATACCCCATTCTAAATTTCATCGGAAATCAGTTGCCGATTGCTGCGCATATCCCTGTACCATACGAAATAAGTGCAGCGAATGTTACACCCACGGCCTTCACCGCATGCGATACTAGGACGTCTAGTTTTCATCCTCTTCGACATTCTATTGTCAACGTTATCCGGCAGATGGCGGACCACCATGCATCGACAGTCGTAGCCTCACCCCAAACGTCGGCGGCATCTCTATTATCTACAGAATCTGAGGAACCTCAGAACGGCACGAACTATCTACTCACGTCCCTTGCGTTATTCACGACGCACGAGCCTTGCATAATGTGCAGTATGGCATTGATCCACTCCCGCGTCAAGGAGGTATTCTACTTGTATCCAATGGGTAAGACAGGAGGCTGCGGCGGCGTTGCATGTCTACCAACACTAGAAGGAGTGAATCATCGATTTAGAATCTGCCAATGGACCGAAGGTACATTTAGTCAATGTAATCTTAGTGTTGACGCTGCGATAGACGCATAATCTCTGTTTTGTTTTGTTTTGATATGCATACATTCCTATGGCTAGTTGTAATAAAATTTATTTTCCAAGAGGAAGGATGAATGCATAGAATCATAAATGAGAACCGTTCAAGTTCGGGGTAACAGAGGAACTCGGCTGCCATTGTCTTGCTCTGATATATTCGAGCAGCGCTTCGTTTGAAAGATTTC
>QMFE01044345.1:0-11380 GCA_003314665.1 Tricholoma sp. MG77 | reverse complement strand
GTTGGTTGAAAATAAAAGAAAACAAAAAAAATTACCTAGGGCCCAAACGACCTGTCGTCGTTTGGGCCCGATGTTGGTTTGCGGCAGTTGGTGGTGTTAGTCGACATGGGAGTGGGCGTGGGAGTGGTGACAGCCGGTGGTGACGGAGTTGTGGTGGTGGTGGTAGAGGTGTGAGGGAGGGGGCGTCGCCGTCGATCGTGGTCACTGCAAGGGATTAGGCATCAGAGCAGAGTTTGAAGTAACAAAAAAAATGGAACGTGAAAATGACTTGAAAATGAAAGCAAAAATGGCCATCTTTGCAAAATGGGGGGGTGTACTCCATTTTGCAAAAATGATCATTTTTCGGGTCATTCTTGACTCATTCTGAAGTTCATTTTTGAAAAATGAAAGAAAAATGAAAAGTGAAAATGAGCCGAAAATGGCCTGAAAATGGCTACCGTGAACAACCCTATTGTGGTTGTGCAACATGTTTTGCACATGCCATTAGCACAAAAAACAAGCACAATGGCATATTTTTATGATTACTAAATCTGAAAAGAAGTTGTTAAAGTGCAGGACCCTGGCAGGGGGAGAATCCACCATATCCCACTGCAGTACATGGTTATAATCATCAATCATTGAATTTCTCACTCAATACTTATTTCTACATAATGCCACTTGGAGTACAAGACCTTTGCATGTTTCTCAAGAGTTCTTATTGAACAAATTTGGCATAAGCTCATCTAAAAGAGTTCTGGAGGCATTGCAAAGATTTTTCTCCATTTTTGGTGTGTTACTCTCACATCATGTGATGCTAGTGGGTTATGCTTCAAGCCGATCCAATTACATAAATTTGGAAAAAATGCGTAAATGAAAAAGCGTATATTGATAACATGAATATGCACGGGTGGTGTTCATACAAGCATGGATATTTGACGAGTGTAGATCATATTTTGTTAACCCCGGGCTGCATATACGTCCACCAAAGAGAGGAAGAAGTGCGTTCAGACGGTACTTATGCGTGCCCATGCTTCTGCTTTCCGGTTCTGATTTTCCTCAGATAGAACTACGGCCAGTAAGTAAGCGTCCGGGCGAGAGTACAAAGATAACGAACCTCTAACTCCTTACCCTCCAACACATAACCATCTGCACGGCCCGACTGCCCAGGTCGGCTGGAGATGGTGGCATAGAGACGGCCAGCAGCGAATTGTGTTTCCAGAAGGGGGTCAACCTTGGCATCTGGTGCAAAGGATCAATAACTAAAACATTAGAAGATGGGCCTGAATAACTTTTCTTTTTGTCGTCCAAGTTGCGCTGCGCATGATTTGATAGCTTTTGGGGCTCGGCAGTAGCATCGGCAGCGGGGGCTTGGCTCTTTCCTTTCTTCGTCACGGGGTGTGCGTACTGCAAAAAAAGAAAAAAAAGAGGTTGTCATACAATCAATCCCATGGTAATCAAAGGTCTACCTACATGGGATTCGTACCACTGACGGAAAGGAGTAGCGTCGATTTGAATAATGGCACCCTTAACAAGGGTATTGGTTCGAACGAGCTCGTTGTTTGATGCATTATAAGTCTAAATACAATATCAGGGTTTACAATTCAACGTGAAAGAGGAACATGTACTCACAACCCCGATAATCCTTGTCTTCCGAGTGACATGTTCTGAAGCCCATGCAAAATTGCCACCATCAAGACGGAGTGCACGGTACTTGAGGTTTCCTCCACGAACGCGGACAGTGTGCACTCGCTTGGGACCAAGCTTCGTGTTAGCGGGTTGTCGTCCTAGCTCAAACTTTCTCTTCTTGCGATAATGGGCACGCTGTGCGCCGGTTTCAGAACGTTTGTGCCGGGATGAGCGAGAGATACCTAGCCAATGGAATATGGTCAATAAGAATAAAATGGTCAAGACGGCACCAACCCATGTCGGAAAGTCTTGAAGATAAATTTCGAGCTTGCTTGCCAAAGGTTTGTGATGATACTCAACAATAAGGTTTGCAATGGTTCAATCTCCGAACGGCCTTCACCGAATGAATTCACGGGCACGTGATGCCCTACTTAACCATCCAAAATTGATCCTGCCAGAGAACCTAGAGTTGACCGTCATCTTACCCTTGATGGAAGCTTGCAGCGTGCAGAAGCTCGAATGTCTGAAAAGACGCCCAGCCGTGCTGATGTATCCGCAGTAACGCAAGGTTGCCTCGCGCTGCAGGCGTGGTCTGGTTGTATTCGAGCGATTGCGTTTTTTGCCCTTCTATCCTTCATCGTCTCGCTTCGATGCCGCTTTTTCACGATCCCGTTTATCACTTTCGCCGGGCTCATCGTAGGGCTGCTCAGCGTCTCGAACGCCTAACAACTAGCCTCAACCCAAAATCTATGCAGAATGAGATCAATAGACTGGTTAACACCGTTTCTGATCCTATTGCCAAAAAGGTTGTTTCTCGCTTTTGTGTCATCTAATCACTACTTAACAGCTTCTCAGGATTTCAATGCAGACATGCAGTCTTTCTTGCACCTGTTTACTAGGTACATGGAAGGAGGGGCTGCCAGTGAACTATTGTATTAAGTTCTTCAGACTGTGTTCCGAAATCTTGTCTCACTCATGGTCTCCTGCTATATAGAGAATGGGAAAGGGTCAAACCTCCACCCGAAGACCAGATTTTATCGTATGACCTGTTGCCTGATGTTCCAGTCAATGTGGATAGCCTTGCGAAACTCGCCGTCCTGAATGTCAACGGAGGTCTGGGTACTTCCATGGGTATGTTCTAAGTGCTGATATCGTGGAATTTACTAATCACTGGACAGGTATGAAGGGGGCAAAAAGTGCACTTGAGGTAAAGAATGGCTTGACGTTTCTCGATCTTGTTGTGCAGCAAATCGAGCATCTCAACACCATATATCATGTTGATGTCCCACTTCTTTTGATGACATCCTTCAATACCCACGAAGATACCTTGCGTATTATTGAGAAATATCAGCAAGTTCGCATCACACCTTTCGAGCAGTCGAAATATCCAAGAATCATGAAAGATACCTTACTCCCATGTCCAAAAAATGCACGGGATGATAAGTCCGCGTGGTATCCACCTGGTCACGGTGATTTATATAATATGATTTATCGGTCTGGCGTGCTCGATCAACTACTGAAAGAAGGGAAGCAATATCTATTTGTTTCGAATTCTGACAACCTTGGTGCCGTGTTAGTGAGCCGTTGATCATCTCATGAACCATTTTCACCCGTTTGTTTAATAGCGTGGATCCCAAAATCTTGCACTATATGATCAATTCCGATGCGGAGTTTCTCATGGAGGTTACCAACAAGATGAAGGCTGATGTCAAGGTCAGTTTAAATTTTTCTTTCTACATGTGCTCACTGATATATGAATTCAGGGAGGAACATTGATAGGTATGGCAGCTTGTTTCATCCGACATAAATGTATCTGAGTATTTCTCTCAGAGTATGATGGGACTGTTAGACTGCTTGAAATTGCGCAAGTCTCGGAGGAACATTCGGAGGAATTCAAGTCCGGTAAGCATACATGCTTCTCCGATTGAGATTTGACCTCAATCAAGTTATTATTACAGTTCGCAAGTTTAATATCTTTAACACTAATAACCTATGGATTAATCTCAATGGTAAGATAAACATCGACATGTTCATACCACACCTGATGTACTCTTTCAGCTCTGAAGAAAATCATGGACAACGGAGGGATGGATTTGGAGATCATTGTTAATCCAAAAGTCACCGATGATGGCTGTTCAGTGATTCAAGTGGGCAACTTTCATATAAATATTCTTCCATTGATTAAATGTTCTCAAAGCTCGAGACAGCTGCTGGTGCAGCGATCAAGCATTTCAGAAACGTCCGCGGGATCAATGTTCCACGTTCTCGCTTCCTCCCCGTCAAGAGTTGTTCGGACCTGTTGCTCATCAAGAGCGACATCTACTCCATCCAGTACGGCCAACCCGTCATTAGTGAGGACAGGATGTTTGGAACGACGCCCGTAATCAAACTCGATGAACACTTCAAGAAGGTGATTGCTCCCATTACCCCAACAAGCCTACTAATAACCACGAGGAATTACAAGATCCAAGATTTTCATACACGCTTCAAAACAATACCTAACATCGTCGATCTCGATCATCTGACGGTCTCTGGAGACGTGTATTTCGGTCGTAATGTAACTTTGCGTGGCACAGTCATCAGTATGTTTTACAAACAGAAATGCTCAATTGATGGCTCATTTGGCGGTTTTAGTTATCGCAAATGACGGTCAACGGATAGACATTCCTGATGGATGTACATTTGAAAATCGTGAGCCATTTCATTTGCCTGTCTTCATGAATGGCTGTGCTGATAGCTACTTTGCTTCAGGATTGCTCTCAGGGAACCTAAACATAACGGTAGGCCTGCAAGAGGTCAGCGATAATGATGTTCTAATGTGATTTGTAGGAACTCTGATACATTGGTCAAATTTCTTTCTTAAGGACTTCAATTCATGTTTGAAATGAACTTTGATACCACCTCAACAGCAGTTATGCATCCTGATCGTTCTATGTACCCTTTTGTACCCTTTTGATCTACCTTGCTTATTTGGAAAATGCTTGTCCATATTTCTACTGAAGAATGACTACATGTAGCATCAATATACGCATGGTACAACTGAACAACGATGAGCGTCCATGGGACAGAATTTTGTTCAATGGATTAAATATATGAATGACAAGACCCGCCACACCCCTTCTATCTATATATATTCAAAAGTCCATAGACACAAAACAAACCTCAAAAGCAGGAAAGGATCACAATTCCTAGATGGATAGTGAGCTGACAAGGTAAGAAAAGTAGAGATTGCGCATACAATCATGTTCAGGTTGCCTGACAACAGCCCTGCATTGCGTCTCTTGAACATTATATTCAAACAAAACAAACTCAAATTACGCACTGTTTTCCAACACGCAACCATCAGGAATATCGATCCTCTGACCCTCATTGGCAACAACTTTGGGAAGTTAAGCCGGTGATGTGCCACATTGATATAGAAGGAACATACCGATAACAGTTCCACGGAGAGTCACGTTACGGCCAAAGTAGACATCACCAGTAACGGTCAAATGATCCAATTCCAGAATACGAGGGATCTTCTTGAAGCGCTTTTGGAATTGTTGGATCTGGGCCAAGCGTGAATTCATGAAACTCTCTGGCTGAGTGGAGACATTACCTTTTTGAAATGATCACCGAGCTTGATAACAGGGGTGGTCTCGAACATTCTGTTCTCATTGATTACAAGTTGGCCATGGGACAGGGAGTAGATATCGCTCTTAATTAAGAGGAGATCGGAACAGCTTTTTACTGGTAAGAAGCGTTTACGTGGTACATTAATGCCATGTGCGTTCTTGAAATGCTTGATCGCAGCACCAGCGGCCGTTTCGAGCTATAGCTGCCGTGAGGACTTCCTACCACAAGCAATTAGGCTAATGTCATACCTGAATAACGTCATGACCATCATCGTTGACCTTGGGGTTGATGATGATCTCTAGCTCCATTCCTTCGGTCTCCATGATGCGCTTAAGAGCTATGGACATTCGTCGGCTTCAGTAAATAAAATGGAGAAGATGGAGAAACACCTTTAAGGTTAATCCAGAGGTTGTTTGTGTTAAAGATCTTGAACTTTCTGACTGGAAGACGTTTAATAATAATGGAGAATAGGTATTCTGAAGACAATGCACCTGATTTGAATTCTTCAGCATGTTCTGATGGGACCTGAGCAATTTCGAGTAGACGGATGGACCCGTCGTAGTCTGTACCAAGATAATCAGTATCACATTAGTCTAGAGGTCGTCAAGAGGTAATACCAATCAGTGTTCCTCCCTAACTGCACAGTAAGCAACCCGTCCACACCACGAGATTAATGACTCGCCTTGATATCAGCTTTGGTCTTGTCAGTCACCTCCATGAGGAACTCAGCTTGCGTATCAATCATATGTTGCAAGATGCTTTCGTCAACGCTGAAAAAATAATTGAACTACAACCCTGGCACACATCGAGGAAACCAGAGCGTACACCGCACCCAAGTTGTCCGAATTTGAAACGAATAGGTATTCCTTGCCTTCTGACAGCAACTGGTCCAGTACGCCAGAGTGCAGAAGAGCATTGTATAGATCACCGTGACCTGGCGGATACCAGTGCTTCTTGTCATCGTCGGCCCTCTTAGGACACGGGACCAAGGTCTCCTTAAAGATCCTAGGATATCTTGACTGATTGAAAGTAGTAATGCGAAGCTGCTGATTTGCATATTTTTTGATGATGCGCAGGGTATCCTCGTGAGTGTTGAATGACGTCATAAGAATGAGAGGAACGTCGACACGACTGGTTGTGTTGAGGTGCTCGATCTGTCGCACTGTGAGGTCAAGGAAGGTCATGTCGTCTTTGACTTCGAGTGCACTCTTGGCACCAGTCATTCCTGTCACGATAATCAGCAATACATTCCAAATGAACATATGCGCACGGACCCATTGAGGTACCTAGTCCTCCATTGACCTTGAGGACAGCAAGCTTGCTGAGGTTCTTAGTGTCCTGTGGCTTGGTGAGAGAAGCATACGGCACGATCTGGTCATCGGCAGGAGACTTGATGCGCTCCCAGTCACTGTGAACAGCCGGGTGAGCGTACCAAGGGACAGGTCTAGATACGTGACATACAGATCTTGGCTCTTGGCGCGCTCAGCAAGGTAGCGTGTGAAAAGATAGAAGAAGGACTGCATCTCAGTGTCGAAAGCCTGATTATCGATTTGATGAGGGCGTGTTGACAGATTCATTAGCAGAGCGAACCTTTTTGGTGGCAGGATCGTCTACTGTAGCGACGAGACGACTGATCTCATTGCGCATGGTCTTGGCAGCGACGCCAGTAGTGGCAGTCTTAAAATCAATGTGACTAGTTCCTCGAACCCGAGCATTGAAGGAGTCACTACGGGGCATAAGAGAGCTAGTCATGATTATGGGACTAGTGAAAGAGTGAGGGAGGATATGAAAGAGAAGAAGGGTGACATACTTTATATAAATGGGAGGGGTTGTGGTTGTGGATATGAGAAGTGGAGCCGACTGGGTCCTAATCAAAGGTTTTCGGTGCTTGTGCTGACGTTGGTATTCTGTTGTTTCCAGGTGAACCGTCCCTTCTTGTAAACTTGGCTCTTCGTAAATTGGTTCACAAATCCAAGACTTTCGTCGGATGCTCACAGGATCCAATGGGGTTGTATGTAAACCAAGTGTCGAAAGAAGAGTACGGTTTTTCAGGTTCGGTTGCTCCCACAAACGTGCATGCATAAACAAGGGGTCTACGCCGTCCTCATACCCCCTTTCCGATTGAAGCTTTTATATCCCAATCTCTGTATGGTATGAACACGATGGGATGAATGATTTGACCCGGCCTTGTGGATTGCGTTTCCGAACAACTACTTCTTATCAGCGGTGTCATGCTTCATGTTTGTATACATTCCGCTGACCATGTGTATCACATGTGTATACCGCTCGGCTGTCACCTTTCAGGCTCATTTACAGTGACGTATTTGAATTTCTTGTAGTATAAAGATGTGCTGCCCTGTACGCGACAGCATGTCAGAAGGGATGGTAGTGTCCTACCGACACTACAGGCACTTCACGCCATCCGAATTCCTACGTAAATGGGCACTAATCATTCCAGGAACGTCCTAACAATCGGCAAGTTTTCTTTGACATACGCCATTTGCCCAACCAAGTCACAATCAGTCGAGGTTCGGACTTGATGCGGATTATATCAAAAAAAAAACTGGCGTGAATGGCGAAACCACTTGTTATGGAAGGGGAAAGGGCAATATTGTATGATGCGGAGATCCCAGGGGTGTAATAAGATCATTCCGTAAGTTGGTCATCATGATAGGCACGTCGAGGCAAGACAGGATTGAAGAGGTTCCTCAGCATTGTTGAATTGAAGCGGTGCTGATGCAAAGTATCGAGAAGCGACGGTGTCCAGGGATTGTAAATGAAGTCGTCCTGCGTCTAATAAAAAATTGGAGCAGTTGTAGGTCCCCATGAACGTTCGCCATCAAAAGATGGAGCTGAAATTTAAACGTAATGAAAGCAAGCTTTTACCCCTGGCGGCTTGCTTGCGGCCAAAGAAGCAGACCTCTCGTAGATTGCACGGCCGAAGCGGTTGCAAGAGGCGAATGTAAGGTCAAGACTCAAGGGCAGTTCAAAAGCACTATCTGCCGGTACTGACAAACCAAGTTCCAAGCAAGCTCAAAAGTATATCCATAGTGAGATCGACATAAACAGAATTAAAGGGAAAATTGCTATGTTTCTGATATCACATACGAACCCACCCACGAAGCTTTTATTTGTCCGCCTTCTTAGCCCCCGGCTTCCGCCCGGTCGGGAAAGGAAGGGATTCGCGAATATGTTACCCATTTGTGTCCTGATTGTAGTGCTGCGAAACCGTGGAGCCCAGCCGAAAGGCATATTCCGATTGGTCCGAGACAACTGTGATGCAGGGAGAGGGAGAGGGAATGTCGAATTTGAATCTTCATCAGACATTTGGCTGTCATCGCGAGCACCAGACCGGGGACGGGATGCGAGTTTGTGCGTGGAGCATGGCCTTTTTGCATACAGGCGCAATCCTGATCGTGACGCGACGCGCGATAGGTTGGAGATGAAAACGGCCAGGAGTGTGATGGCGAAAAATGGGGCGTACACGGACAAATATATTTCCAGCTGGCCAGGAAGAAGACAAGGTGCATCTGCATAAGTTTTTGCGGACTTCGTAGCCTGCCAATACTGGTGGGGGGCCAGGGACAATAACTGGAATCCGGGTTTCTGTATACCCATCGCCATTGACAAAGACTTCACGGTCACCTCGCGAATCGGAGTCAACTCATCATGGACAACGAAGGAATGATTTGATTCACAATAATCATGGTCATCCGCGCTGTGACAACAAATTAGAAGCGGTTTACACCAAAGTCTCAAACGAACCTAAAGACAACTGTCGGCTTAAGACTCTCGAGAAGAAAGGATGTAACCTCCGGTCCAAGCGTATTCTGATAACCAAGACCTATACCAGGACGTATTGTCCCTCTTTCGCGCAAATGTCCACACTCGAGATTCTCCCTTGCAAGCGGAATATGGGTGAGAAGTACGACAGGACCCGTAGTTCGAGCTATGTATAAAGGGATGATAAATTGGCACGAAAAGGGAAATACAGATGGAGCTTACCCTCGGCGACAGAGCTCACAAACTCAACCGGCCCCCCACGAAGGGGTTTCCAATTACTAAACAACTGTCTGTGGACCTGCCGTTCAATATCTTCTTCAACAAGGCCTGGCGCATCCACAAGCACTATAGAATGGTTGGCAATTGAAATGAGCCCATTCAAAGGTCCAAAATGCGTCATGTAGCGTAACTTTGCGCGAGGTGAAAAGGTTGCAGAACGCCGGAGACTAGAGAGCCATGTCAATCTGAACAAGGGTTCGTACAAGAAACGTACCCTATATCGTGGTTGCCAGGAATAAAATATACCGGGAGCCCCGAAGGTAGGTAGAATATATTGCTGAATCTATCATAGTAATGTTCATACCTTATGAACATAACTTCCAGCATCTCTCGGTTATAAGTATAGATCACACGTACTCGTTCTCTGTCATAGCAAAGCGTCCCCCATCCATCATGTCACCCAAGAATACCACAACGTCTGGCTTCTTACGCAAAGCAGCACGCCAATTTTTCCTGAGGTTCAGGTCGACTAGTAGTTGAGTAAAATATGTCAAGAAAGGTCCTCGCTCGGGATATGAGCGATGATCTAGAATTTGAGGGTCGGCAACCAAGAGAATGTGGGATAGCGCGGGGAGATGAGCAGAAGTTTCCTATGCGTAAGTATGTTCAGTTCATTGGCGCTGTCAGAATAACAGTATGGGCGTACGGAGAAGCCGGAGTCTGGCCATTTACAAGTTTGAACAGCATGAAAGAACACTCCAAGTTCATACCACAGAACTACTGCTATCCAGAACGCTCGAAGTCCATTTACCACAAGACGGTCGGGCACAAACATGAAACACGTGCTGTGGAACTTCAAATCGAGAGAAACATACCCAGGTCAAGCTCAACTTAATATGCGGTCAATTGCAAGTAGAGCTCATTCAAATAGTCAGGGCTGCCCTACGTATTGGAGTAACAAGATATCTAGAAGTAGTGTGTTAACACCCTCACATCTCCATGAAAATCCTGTAGTGCTGTTGTTCCCAGGTTGTTCCTGCTGATTGAACGGGGTTGTCGGGTCTTCTGCTAGTGGTGTCCCGCGTGTGCATCGTGGCCATGAGTATCCCAAGGATGTTGGCCCTTGTTGAACGTCAGCAAGGAACAGAATGTGCTGAGGTGAGGCAAGTACCAAGAGTTTTGCACCGTCCTTCCTAAACGTCACGTAACGTAAGATAGCGCAGACTTGTAGGTAGATGAGACTAACCTTGCTCGATAAAATATAAAGAACCACATGGAGGCACCTAGTGCTTTGGCAAGGAAGGTGTACTTGAAGCCCGGAAGATGTGGGTTAAACCCTGGAGCTGTTATACAATCAATGATATCTTATTGAAAGATTCCATGATAGAAAGACTGTACAATGTGTCCCAACCATGATGGAACGCGGAGGTGGAGGTAAATTTGAGTATCTAGCCTTGTTTGTACTAGTGATGATTGCTGCATTGTAAATATAGTACTAGTTCGCACAAGACCACTGAGAACGATTCATACCACCTGCAGTGCTTGCGACTACATGGAGATGGAAAGAGGTAAAAAGAGAAAACGTAATTTGGACCTTCCGAGGATAACCTATCACACGTCTGACAGAACGTTCGAAAGGTTGTTCAAAGGTAGAGCTGCTCATGCATGACTTATTCTAGACTAAGTGTTTTCTGCTAGAGGAGTCGCTGGGAGAGATGGAAGCAGTCGTCAGAAGCAAGCTGGGGTTGCCAGAGAACTCGCCTATTTGTCTCGCGCAACTTCGTGAAGGAAAACTGATTGACCTTGAGGATGGTAAGGGGAAGGAAATTCAATCGCTTGGTTCTTCCTTTCGAACATTTTAGATGACGACTTCAACGCGTTTTATTCTATTGCTCATTCCGTATCTTCGGTGAACGTCCGAGTCACAGTGGCAGCGGATGCGACACTTAGTTCTTTTGCCCTGGTAGGTAGATTCATCATCTCTTCATTCATAAGCTAACGTATGGAGATTCTAGGTGCAAGCCAAGAGGAAAACAAAAGCGAAAATGGTCTCGGCTGTCAATACCTCTATCGAGCTTACTCCTTACGTTGCGGCGAATGTGCAGATTGTCATAGAAGATGAAGGCACGGAGAAGGAGACCGATACACGGAAACGAAC
>QMFE01044331.1:0-11643 GCA_003314665.1 Tricholoma sp. MG77 | reverse complement strand
ATTAAGAGGAGAGGATGACTAAGAGTGAGAGAGCGGACAAGACTGAATTCAACGACGAATGTATTGCGGAGGTTACGCGCGGGAACACGCGTGGACAACACAAGTAACGGACAAGTACAAAAGTACAAGCAAGTTAAGCTACAACAGGAAACGGGGTTGTGTCGAAGTTGATAATAAAGCTAAAGAATAAGAGTGGGAGCTACAGTTATTTAACGAGCGCAACAGCACGAGGAAGCGCGGTGCTCCGCGATTATGTAAGGTGGGTACGGCATAACATAATTGAAATAGTAGTAAATGAATTTCAAATGAATGAATGAAATGAACTAAGAATACGGACTTGAAATAGAATTGCAAATTCGGTTGCACACGGCATGACCCAGGATAAGTGCTATGCGCGAGGCGAGAGCGCAGCGAAGCGGATCAGATGATGCTAGAGTCGCGTGGTGCGCGCGGAAATAGCTCGCACAAGAATAGATACGGGTTGCGATGCGAAACGAGGTTATTGCACGAAAACGGATGCACGAGGTGCGGGGAGCTCAGGAGACATGCGGAAGCGGAAGCGCGGTGCGCAACACGTGCGCGGGGTGCGCATAATGACGCTTGACTGCGTGGCGGTGCGCGGGAGCGCGGAGATCGCGGACGGATGGACTTTGACCACGGAGATAATGCAGGAGTGCTCACACAAGCGTAGCAGCGTGTAGAGAGCAAAGCACTAGCTGGAACGACTTGTAAATTGGCAAGGGGGTTCTAGGGGGTGTAGGGGACAGTCACAGGTGTGACAGATGTCACGTGGAGCATAGGAAAATGCGTGACAATGAGGGGGGTAGTTATGATCATAACACTGCCAAAGATGTGTGATGGAGAGACTGGGCCGTAGTCTCTGCCATGCACTGGTTGTGCTGGCACTGACGCTCAGCCAAACGATGGGAAAGGCCCATCACCTCTGTTGCGAGGTCGTCAGAATCATCCCCAGAAGAATCAGGGGTGAGATAAATGGGGTCAGACTGATCGTCCCCACTGTAGGTAGGAAGGTTGTTGACGAAAAAGTTATCGTCAAAATACGACATAGTAAGCTAGATATGATGACGGAATGAATCAAGACACTTAGCGTGAGACAGACAAAAAGCACGGCCCTGCCTACAGTCCCAGGTGCATCCAAGGGGTCCCCAATGATCGCTTGAGGGTGGTGAGTGGAAATACCAGTGCCGCCCACCGCTAGGAGTATGCAGAACCCCAACCCCAGACTCAACGGAGTAGGGGAGGGAGGAACGGAGATGGATGCTAGTTCGTCCCCCTGAGCACCCAGGGTGGGAGCAGAGCGCTCCCCCCCTTGTAGACAATCTGTACCAAGCATCTAGATGCCCAATGAACAGAATAGTAAGGGTATGAGCAGCCCAAGGGCCGCCCACCACCCCGTTGTTGCCAGGCTCCCCCAGATCCTTCTCCCCCAAAACCCAGTGCAGGACCTCCAGCCGAAGCCAGTAGTGTTGTTTCACCATCGAGCCCACCCGCCCAAGAACGGATGGTGTCTTACACCAAGCCCCAGGATCATCGAGACCCAGAAAAACTAAAAGGCAAGGAGCAACGTCCCCCCCAGGGAAGACGGTTCGATCCGACGAGATCGGATGAGGCAGGCAGGATGGTGGCTGGGTATGTCCAGTCCACCGTCTAGGTGAGCACTATAGTGCATCCTGATCAAAGATCAGGCAAGGGATGGAAGTGCTGGACGACAAGTCCAACATTCCGAAGAATGTTCCCACGGTAGGTTGTGGTGGTAACAAGTCAAGAAGCGATGTCGTCATCATTGTTTGGCCCCCATGAGCAGCGATGTCATGATCAATGGTGGTGGTGGTTAAAGCCCAGTAAGGAACCCATGTATTAACTAACATTATTTTACATTCTCTTACATTAAAATCATTATCTTACATTAATACCAATTAACCAGCTATTAACCGATGATTGTCTTAGGACATATAATGAAAATTCATCCCTACTTCTTGCGACTTCATGACTTTGAATTCTTGATCATCCAGATAATCTGCCGCATCGTCCTATTTTGCCTTATTTATCCACATCAAAAACCGTGATCGATATTGATATCTGCCACATGTCAGGGGACCACCTGACGAGGTCTACAACCATGCGCAACCTTTCGCGAGTACTCGCGACCACCTACAAACACTCGCGAACGTTCGCGAACACCTAGCGAACATCCACGAACCCCTACGAAGTCCTACGAACACCTATGAAGCTCACGAAACACCTTCAAAGTACTTCGAACTGCTTCGAACGACTTTGAATTACTTTGTACAGCTTCATGCGACTTCCTACCACTCCGCACCTTGCCTACGACCACCCCCTGCACTTCGACGATGGCGCCGAAGCTATGGAACACTGCTCGAACTCGTTTAGAGATAGCGGAACAACTGTTGATGCGCCCCTGATGTGTGCTCGCTTCCCCTGTCTCGCTTCCGCATGCAGACAGGTTTATTTTACTTTGTCACACGGTTTCTTGTACATAGTCGCACCCTTGCAGGGAAACACCTTAGACTTTTCTCTTTGGTTTTCCCTTGCAAGGTGTGTAGTATTTCTTGTATAGTTGGCTTTATCTAATCCTTTGGTTTTCCCTTGCAAACATCGCGTGATATTCGCGCTGATCGTAAGGTTGCCCTTACACCACATCTACTCTTCTCTTCATGACCACCATCTCCCACTGTCTAGCACTTTCACTAGAGCTGGCAGTACCCTCCTCCCCCTGCCACTTATCATACCCTTACAGGCCATCTCCAAGCAACCAAAATGGCAGGAACTCAGATGACACGTTGACTCATTTCCAGTTTTTGGCATCATTCGCCATCTTTGGACGAAGTAGCTTCAAAGAAACAATACGCGAGCATGGCTGTGGTTCTTCAATTCAAGTTTTCAAGGGCTAGGGCTGGTGTTCTTGGGAACAAGGGTAGGACATATAGCTTGGAATAGGCTGAAGTACGTCCCTATCTATCCATAAAATTAGTCTAACTGCTCCTCGTAGTCCATAAGTAGCTAGTTTCTCATCACGTGCTGTCCTTTGGTTGACAGGAACCATAGCCCACTGAGCCCAGAGCATTGCATCCCTTTGGTTAAGGCTTTTGGGAGTGAAGATAGCACATATATATAGCTGGAAAGGTGAACTAGGTATGTCACTATCGATGCAGAGAATCCATCTAATGCGGATTTCCAGTGCTTTTTATGGTGCTGGGTATATCATTCACTTTGCCCATCCTATGTGCTCATAACAGTATCCCTAGGTTCTCACCTTACCTCCAATGCCACCTTCCTTACCTCCTAGGGCCTCCACATGGTGACACGCAGGTATGCAGCTGTAAACTTTCCTTCACAGCTTATTGCTAATGCCTCTCTATTGAGAGAATGGAAGATACACGATATACAGCGGCGTCAGGATGGAATGGGAGGGGAGGGGATTGCAAGGGGGATGGGGATGCAGCGAGAATATGGGTATAGGTACAGAATCTACAGATGTAATTAGAATACCGCTCTAATGTGAAATAATGTTTATTAATATAAGAAAATGAATATTAGTGCATTCTCGTACATTAAGAACCATTTGCTGTAAGACAATGTGAGGTAATGTAAGATAATATACCTGTATCTATTATTTCGCTCTGTACGCATTAACTTACATTAAGATACAGCTAATGTGAGATAATGTTAGTTAATATATGGGTTCCGTACTGGGGTTAAAGCCTGAGGGTTCAACAACTACAACACATGTAAACATGTAAACGAAAACCCGTGTGAGGTGGGCAAACAGATGCAAATGGTCCGTGCTCACCTTGCACTATATAAGTGGCTCACAATTCAATCTTTTTGTTTGTGTTTGCCCCAACTTTTCTTCTTTTTTTTTGTTACTATGAATAATTAAATAGTATTAAATTTATATGAGTCTCTGTTTATATACCTATGTAAGTAAAGGACCGTTAGTTCGGTCCTCAATCGGTTCAAACTGGTTCTGGGCAGTTCTAGTAAGTCTAAGCAACAGTAAGGACCAATGACCAAACTGTTTTGATAAGCCATTGAACCAGACCATTGGTCCTACAGGACCGGTTCAATTTCCAGTTCAGTCTGGTCTGGTACCCAGTCCTTAGGACTGGACCTTCAATATTCATGCCATCTATGGCTTGGTGCTAGAGTCTAGCAGAGGCCTTGTCATAGACAGTTTCAACATGAATAGGGGATTTTGCTTATGCTGCTTTCTCTTGTCTCCCTTCTGGATCCAAGCAGCATAGGTGAGCGCTTTGCACACTTCTTCAGATCGCATCTTACATTTCAAGATAGTTGTTTAATTTGGCTTTGCCATCGAGCTTCGCTCTTTCACATAAACAACTTTCTTCCATTGTGAGATATCTGATATTCATCTTCATTATGGTGTATCTTACCATTCATCTCACTTTTAGGATTCAACTGTTCTCTCTAGCTTTGCTATCGACTACAGTTGAACCTTTATAGTGAGCAACTTCTTTGTCCAGTCACCTCGAAGTTTGTTGTTAACAAGATTCTTAGGCTTCATTGCATTGCTCACCGCTTTTTTCATGGCCCTCCCTCCTCACCCTTTTTCCCTATGTACTCCATATTCAACTAGCTTATTTCTTACCTATTTGTATTTGTATCTAGCCTCTCCGCTCGCCACTTATCCATTTTTTGGGGTCCACATTGGTGGGCCTCTGTTTGCGCTACTTTGTGTTTCTTGAGCAACGCTGCAGAGGATGAAGGCCATATCTCTTCGACAAAACCCTCCTCTTACTTACGTAAGAGGGTCGGGGATCTATCTAGCACACACCGGCCCGGCTGCTTGCCATTGTTTGACGTAGCTCCCATCCAGCTTACCAACCCTGGTCCGACGCCGGCGTCAGAGTCTCCCTAGTCTCTGGAGACTTTTGGGACTTTCGAATGTCTCAATAGGCATAATAAAATAAAATAAAAACAAACAGAAGACTTGTTCACCAGAAGATGAAATGTACGTAGTAAGCGACAAATGAGTAATGTCAGATGCCGCCTTGATGATATGATACATGAATCCTAGCTGCTTGTTTCCGTGGAACTCAGTGAAGGTGAGCGATTGTCCGCTGGAAGTGACGAACAAACGATGATAGTGCGATCATACAAAAAACGGGCTGGCGATATGCAGCCAGCGCTTGCAAACCAGCAGCATAGTAGAGCCCAACATGAGAACGGAGCAGCGTCGGATATATATGAGAAAGCTGATTCAACAGACTTGGAGCAAATACATAGCAAGTGGGAGTTTAGCTTGGTATCACATTATTATACAGTAATTAGATAAGTAAAAGTGTTCATCTACGCGTCTTCGTATTTCTACCCAGAGATCCCGTTCTAGAGTTTTCAAAACGCTGCAGAATATCCGCATATCCTTTTCGATCAACACGGTGTAGGTAATAAGTCCCACCGTTGTTCCCCCACGAGACACTACCCGGATAATACGGGCGCTCGGTTACATCGAAGATGGTGCTGATGTCGTCGACCTGCCAATACAATTCATGAGGGCTGTGGTACGACGAGTGGAGGCAGAAACTCACATTACGTTCGGTTACACGTGCATTCAATGAGGATACAAATGGTTTCAATGATATTACAATTGCACCCTCTTTCAAGTCAAGAAACTTGGGCCGCAGTGCCTCATTCACTAAGCCCCATTCATTCATATGAGCTGAACATTCAGGGACAACGGAAGGGAAAGCAAGAAAATTACTCACAGCTTGCTTCAAACACTTTATTATCCACCAGGACTACATCCGCCTTTGGAATCAACTCATCCACTCTTCTGCTATTCAGCATGTTGCCTTCCTCTAATTCCACTTTCCCAAACCGGAGTCCCCACATCCCACACCGCACTTTCAAATGTTCCAGCATATTCCGTGCTACTTTTGCCGGCTCTGGCATGAGCTCGATCCCATAGCTTGTGCAGCCAGCCTGCAGACTGGCTTGTACCACGACGTTCCCAACCCCGCTGCCTAAATCCAAAAACAACGAGTTCTCATTCAGTTTAGTGATCTTTATCATTTCGTACACAAGGGAGGGCATCAATTCCCCGTAGACTGTGCTGGAAAATGCCTCATAGCGCTTTAGCTTTGGAACGTTGGGCCCTACGCTTCTTTGATAATTCTCCTCAATAATGCGCAGAAGCACTTTCTTGGGGATGCCTTTTTCCGTCCATGACGCGATGGTTTGCTTCAGGCAGTTGGCGGGCCTGGGTGAAAACATGTCGTCAGGCATTCGTGGATACTTGAGCGAACGCAGAACATCGTTGATATGTCCCATAGATTTAAGGAAAAGGGGACCATTTTGTGTATGAATCGCGCGTTGTACTGCTCGAAGAAGGGGAATTTTTGGGGAATCCTCGTCCATCGAAGATGATAAGGAGGTCAGAGACGATAGGGAGGACGACTCTGAAAGGGAGCTCAAAGATGAGGTGGAAGTGGAGGAAGAAGGGCTGGACGGCGTCGGGGATGGTGAAGCTGGTGGGGAGGGTGCTTCGGAAAGGATTTCGTTGGGGATAGAGCCAAACAGGGTTTGTTGTGGTGGTGTCAGGTAGTCTGGCAGAGTTGTGAGCGAGGCAGGGGCTTTCAAGATATCATCTCACATTCAACAATAGTATAAAGTGATTTTTCAAGATCCATGATGGGGTTATAATGGTCCTTGTCTTTGGGAGCGAGAAGAATAAATCTGGAAGATAATGGTAAGTGAGAGCGAAACAAGACGCGGTCAGAGGCATGCTGACGCAAAGAATGATAGGGAACCGAAGGTGACATGCCTTCGACAGAGACACTAGAAAGTGTCTGGGGTAAGTCCCCCTGTGCCGGTGCCTCTGACAACGAAAAGCCTGACACACCTTTCCAATGAATAAGTATTAGGATATTCTAGTTCAACGCGAGGATAATTCTCGGGATGGGGTTTGAATGAGATATCATCTGGATTGTTAGGGTTATGGAAATCTGGGATTGTGTCAGAGGGGGACAGCAATGGTGGGAAGAGACTGACAATGCTTATAAGTTTTCAAAAGCTTCCTTACGACCGCTTCAGAACTTAAATGGGGAGGGGAAGTAAGATGCCCATCTTGGTCTGTCATCCACCTCCGGGACATGACAGGACCATCATCGTCGTACGTGTGAAAGGCTGAAGTGGAACGCGACCTGCTTGTACGGTAAATGGGTTCGGGAGATGGCTGCAGAGTTTGCTGACGACTAGGTGCGCGAGAAGGAGTCTTGTAAAAGGATTTGGAAGCGTGTTTTCGTGGTTTGTCTAAGGATGACGGGGAAGGACGAAGTCGTTTGACCTCACGGTGAAGTGGAGAGACGTATTCTGGCGAAGTAGATTTACGTTTCTTTGGACTTGGTGGACTTGAAAGTGGCGAAGAATCTGGAGAAGGGGAGGAAGAAGGGAGTACAGGTCGAGCCTGAGAGTGGTGAAAATGGGTGCTCTTTGTGTGGATTGTTTTACGAGCGAGACGCGTTTTAACAATGACATTATTGGAAGAAGACGCGATTGAATGTGAGCTTTTAGAACCAGAAAAGAAACCCAAGTCTGAGGACGACGGACGAGGAGTTGGCGAGGAGAGCATTCTCGCCGAGGACTCGGAGGAGAAACAAATGAAATTCAAACAGGAATACAAGCCATCCAAGTGGCTGTGCAAGCCACAACAACCTCTTAACAGAGACGAGGCCGACAGCGACGACGACGACGAGGAGGAGTGTATTTGTAGTCTAGAGAGTGTAGAATATATCATATATACTGCAATTTGAATCCCACGTGTTGACGATCAGTGTTGGCATCTGACGAACATTTCTTCCGACCACCACCGTCGACGACGTGGGGCGTTGCATATACCCTGCTGGTTAAAGCTCCATGGCCAGACATAGAGATTTTCCTCTGCCACGCCTCACCATAAACCCAGGCCAGCAAGTTTATCCTGCTCTGCCATCTGCTATGCACCAAGCTTTTCACCCTCAATTCCCTATCCAACCATTTTTTAACCCTCAACCTCCCCAAACCCCAGGGAGACCCATACATCACCAGACACAACAAAGCATAGCTCATTTTGCAGCAGCTGGAATTCACCCTAATGCTTTTCCAATGACTCCCATGGGTGGTCACTTTCCCCGTCCCTCTATGGTGGGGGTCCCACCTCAGGGCCAGCCTTCCGGTCCTCCTTTCCCCCACAGGAATAGGCGACAGTTGAGCATTGGTGGCCCTCCAAAAGCTGTCCTAGGTGGCCCAGCCCGTAAGCTGAGCCCATTGCCTATTGCGCCAGCGACCAATCATTCCCCTGCTCCCCCAAAGGTCAAGAAACTCAACGTCAACTTTCCCAAAGAAACTATATTCGGAGACAATGGCCAAACTTCATCTAGACCGTCGTGGGCGAGGTCGCCATTACGCGCGGTCGAATTCACGCATCAATATATACCCGGAGTGGAAATAACCACAGCAGAGATTTATCCTATCGACAACTGGGCTAAACATATCCCAAATACCCTTGACGTATTTCTTCCAGGAAAGGTCTGTCCGATCACGTCCCGTGCTACATTAGCTAGCATTAACACATTTTTATACATCAGCGTGCGTGGGATGAGCTGAAGCAAAAAGCAATCGAAGAAAAACTTGAAAAGCTAGGTGTCGAGCGCGGCACCGGTAGTAACGTGCCCCATATCCACGCGCCTCATGCTCGGGCGGCATCCGTACGTCGTCCTCCTCGTGGCCGACACGTGTCGTGTTTATTTGTTACTAATGCATTCATTCACTACTATCAGATATCATCTCCTGCAGACCCCCAACTCCTACTATTCAAATTGAACAAGCTCCAGCAGTCCCAAGAGGCCGCAGCTTCAGCGAACCTCACACCTTCGCCTAATCATGGTTTGGGTCTCTCACCATCCCCGAGGTTCATCAGCAATAAACATGGCCACACCATGTCCCTCGCCGCAATGCCACCCCATCCATTCTTCGACCCTGCTGCAACGTCATTTGATCCATTTGGGCCCAATCCCGATACATTTATGATTGCACCTCCCGACCAAGGCATCGTTGCCCCTCAAGGCCGTGTCCCAGTAACTCCATCTTCCTTGGTTCCTCCACAGGAGCCTTCGCGACCTGTGAGCCGACCAGACTTCATCCGCGGATTCGGCCTAGACATTCCGGAAGAGGAAGAGGAAGAAATTGCCGAGGAAGAAGCTAACGAGCATATGGCAAATGACAGCGGCACAGAACACGATGCAGACGTCAGTCAAGATATGGATCTCGACGAAGTTGACGAACACAGAATAGAGCCACTGCCTGTTGATGGAACTGCTGCCGCCTCTCATAGTACATTCCACTCTCGCCATGTTTCTAAATTGTCTGCTGCCCTCTCAATACAATCAGCTGGTGCATTTGAAGATGATGCGTTCGATGAAGAAGACGAACAGGCTTCTAGGACTGCAGACCCAACCTATGCTGGACAGGAAGACATGGATTTGGAGGATGTTATTGGAGAATGGACGGGCTCTGAAGACGTGAATCTCGATGAGCCCTCTGACGGTGAAGAGGTAGGTAATTATGATCAACCAAATCCTCGTTACAGATTTTTCTTTCCAGAGTATCGGTGAATGGTCCAACCCCTCGGACGAAGAACGCGCTCGCCAAGAGCGCTTGGAACGTCGTATACGCCGGCGAACATTACAGCAAGTAGACCAGCCACGTCGTTTACCTAATTTTCCCCGTCCGCCGGAAAATACTATCGCTCTTCCTTTGCCACAGGATGACGATATTATCTCAAATCCAAGCGAGGAAGAACGCATACAGAATCACGGGGAATATCTTGGCGTCGATTATTATTCGCAACCCCCCTCTAATTCAGGTAGCTCGTCTCGCCCTTTGCCACCTCTTCCTCACTCTCGTGTCGCATCTGGTCAACACACGGCTTATGACCCCGCTCAAGCCCATTCTAGAGTGCCCTCTAACCACAGTCAACTGCAAACCTCTCTTAACCCCTTTGCAAAGCCTTTCGTCTTTGGCGCTGCCGGCTCTGGTTCGTGGGGCGTCCGGACCCCTCCCGGTGCGCCGTTAATGAGTCATTCTCGTCTGCCGTCGATTGGAAAGCCCTTGAATGTTGCGGCCCCGGAGTTTAAGCCAACTGGCTTCACGTTCCGACCACCCGCCGGCGTCCCTCAAATGCCCCCAGCACCCGTTCCTGATGCGCGGCGTCCATTGCCTGTGATCCCGTCCGTCGATCCGTCACCTTTCAAGGTTCAAGGCAGGGAAAAGAGGCAGCGTCGTGGGTCAACGGCCTCAATGGAGGAGGGTGATAGTATGTCGTCGTTCAAATTCCCACCGAATCCTGAATCGCCTCAAAGCATTCGTCATACACGCTCTGCCTCCGGGTCCACCGGACACATGCTGCTGAACACATCTGCTGAGCCTTTCACATTTGCCGGCTTCTCCGCCGTTGCTACACTTCCTTATGTTCCTAATAACACCAATGCTCCTTCCGAACCTGTCGCTGTGCCTATCACAAGTGCCGATGAGGTTTCCAACGACGACAGCACTGCCACGGCTAATAATGGTGAAGCAGAGGTTGACATCCTGGACCTCCCCTCGACGTCGAAGCCGAAACGTGCTCCGATTCCTCTGGATTTCAAACATCCCGTCTCAAACAATACTGTCCCTGCTGGGTTGTTCAAGGCATTGGTAAACAACGGTGATGAACGTACTCGTAGAACCGTCCGCTCACGCTTAGGCTCCCGTGAGATTTACGACCAGCTCCATCGTCCATCTATGGACGACTCTGACGTGCCTACCATATCGCACAAGGCCCCCCGTGGCCGGCTTGTCACTGATCCTGGTGACATGCAGGCACCTCCCCTTGAAGATGTGTTTGGCGGCATCCGTCGTACGAGGCGTCAGTCTTCCTTGCCCGATGCTCTTCGGGATGATGATGCTTCCCCCGCATCTACCGACAGTTCTCACCTTACAATCGACCTCTCCCCTCGAATGGCGAGGCCACACTATGAACAAAGGATGGAAATTATACTCAAGGAAGGATTGGCAAGCCTTCGTCAAGTCGTCAAGCATGAGTCTGACCAACAACATACTTCCACTCAGGCCATGGTTTCAGAGCTTCAGTCGTTGTTCCGGACGGAGCTTCAAGAATCAGCGGTGCGCAGTCTCGAAGATAGCCAAATGAAGGCTCGCGGGGAAATAGATATTCAACTCCTCAAGGGCATTATTGAAGATGGACATAAAGATCTAATAACCGCAGTCAAAAAGGATATTCAGGAAGCTCAGCTACAAGCGTGGCAAGCTTATGATTCAAACAGGAATTCGACGGACATCGAGCCCACAGTAGAGCAGATTGGCAACCGCACAATCAAGGCTGTCATTGAAGCTATTTCCGAGCTGTCGGCCCGCCAAGAGGCTATTGGGCGAGTTGCACCTGCTCGAGAACGCGATGCCACCGTTGAGAAGCTCATGACTGTGCTTACACCTGTTCTTTCTTCCCTGCGTTCAGAACCGATTGACTACGAGTTCCTAACTAGCCAACTTACACAAGCCGTGAAACCGCATATCTCGCAGCTTATCGACTTGGCTTCGGACAAG
>QMFE01044318.1:0-11274 GCA_003314665.1 Tricholoma sp. MG77 | reverse complement strand
GAAATCAAAAATGAGCCGAAAATGGCCCGAAAATGGCTACTGTGAACAACCCTATTGCTTCCAAGTTCCCGCGCTTTTTTCAACTTCTGTACAAACCACTCATCGCGGTGTTCAAGGAAATCAGGCTCAGTATGGTCCTGCATGTGATCACCAAAGAAGTAATCGGGTCCCAGGACAATGTACCCTATCATTCAAAGATCGTTCAGAGTTTAGCACATATAGTGAGAGAATTAAAGTAGCGGAAATACCATGACCGGCAAAATAATCTTGGATGTTTTGATTATTCGGAAGGAAAGGTCCAAAGACGTCCGCAAGGAATAGAATAACCTTCGTCGTCGTGGTAGCCTTCTGGGGCTCGGATACATACGTTTGTATGCCAGCGATGGTAGTAATTTTTCCGAGGGGAGTCCCAGTGTGTCTGAAGCCAGTGACGCAGCAGTCACCTGGAGTGCCACCTAGAATTGGGGAGGTAGAATCCATGGTTGGAGTAAATGTGTTCGTTTGTCGAGATGAAATGAAGTGAGCCTCATTATAAACGAATGAAGATGGAAATGACCGTACCACGGTGAACAAGAAAGTTACCAATAAATGTCGTTATCGGCTTGAGATGAATAGGATGACAAGCTCGGGTTGCATGAATGGTCATGAGTCAACCTGGCGCTTAAAATTAAGAATAACGTTCCTCCATTTATCACATGCGCAAGCGTTGCTCAATGACCCAATTACGCCCGCCTCAAATTAGGGAAACGTTAACCTTTGTTGTACCATGGAAAACAGGTGGTCGACATCTGCAACAGAATGATATCAGTTTCTGTTCCGAATGAGTTGGAGAGCAATATATTACCTATCGATCAAAGCTGAACCTGCACAATCAGATTCACGCTCAGCAAGAATCACGTTCTTCAGCAAATGAATGATGTCGTTCGAGGTGATAGTAGGCTTCTCGTCTTAATGAAGAAAATCCCTGCAGGTGGTTCTTGTCTGCAACGTGGCGAAGATGCGAAATATCTTCACTCTTCTGCGCTAACTCCTCGCAGTTAGCAGTTAATGACCAGTGGATACCAATGAGATGATCTGCGGCGTCAACTGCGTCATACACACTGTTCGCCAAGATTCAGAGAACGAAAAGTGTGACAGTACTGATAGCGAGATTCATAAGCACCGAAGCAGTTCACTCACCACGAAGAAACCTTTGGCTATGTTGGCCGTTTGGAGGCGCCAGTGAGTAATCCGACATTTACGCTTTTCTGAGTCAGTCTGGGCTCTGGTAGTGTTACTAGCGTAGTAGTATTCCGGTATAGCCAGCAAATCCATAGTAAGAAAAAACGTTATCGACGTTATGTTACCAACCGAAACAAAAAACACGTGCTTACATTTGTTACCACCACCACGATCGGATTGCTTTCGACAATGTTCAATCTCCCAGCAGAACTTACACTCGCAGTCTTGGCTTACTTACCTCTAAGTTCCATAGCAGTGCTACCCCAAGTTTGTCGTACCTGGAATTCCTTTATCGGCGCCAATCAAGACGCGATCTGTCGCGAAGCTGCATTTTGGCACCGATTCATACCGACGCCATCGACGTCTCTTGGTGAGCTTAAACTTTGGTATTCAGAGCGTTCGTTGAAAGGAGTGAATAGCTGGCTGGATTTCTGTAAGTTACCCCCGTTTGCACCCACCCCGATGCTAATAATTTTCCAACTCTAGGTCGAAGACAGTATCATATTGTCGGAGCTTAGTCTGCACAAGCCCCATCGACAATAACGCCACATCACGCCACTGGAAAATCCGTGCATTCGTATCAAAGTCGATGAAAAGGCGGGGTATATATTGACCACCGGGTCTGGTGGTGGACTCCTCGTCACAGACCTCGAGGAAGACGTAGTACTATGGTCATTATCCTCGGTATGTGTCACTTCCATTTACCTAAATGTACTAATCATGCATACCGATAGAAACATGTCCGCCCCTTCGCGCATTGCGAGTACGGCGAAGGCTTCATCTTCGATCGCAGTGACGGAAGCAAAGAAGCTTGGAGACGTTCTTCCGACTACGTCCCAGAGGAAGCATCCGCCGTCGTCTCCGAATCTCAACCCACCATCCCCACCCTCGAGTTCCTCGCACTTCAACCCCCCGTATTCCCACCCCAGCACCCGCAATTCAAGCCGTGGACACTTTCAACCATGGGCCCACCTACACCCGCCAGAACCCACCCGCGCCTTCCGCTTCTCCTAACCCATCCTTGGTGTAGCATCCGTGAACAGCGTATACCTATGGGACGTGCACACGGGTGCCCTCGTCCAGACCATCGAGGGTACACAACTCAGCAATTAGAACGGGGGTGGAGATGGCCTTGCGAGAGCTCGGTTCCTGGGAAGTATCAATTACATCGAGATTAGGGAACGGCATGTTATTTTGTGT
Organism: Tricholoma sp. MG77; assembly: GCA_003314665.1. NCBI lineage: Eukaryota > Fungi > Basidiomycota > Agaricomycetes > Agaricales > Tricholomataceae > Tricholoma > Tricholoma sp. MG77. The sequence goes on along the minus strand of QMFE01044318.1, from coordinate 8,853 downwards.
GGGAGCCATGCTTTGCGGGTGTTCGCCCGAGATACGGGGCAGTGTGTGTTGGACTTAGCGTCGTTGCAGATGCCGTACGGACGATGGTGGTTCGGTATCTCGTTGGAAGAGTGGGACGAGTTTGTGCATGGAGCGGTGGTGATGAGGCATGGTGTTGTGATGAAAAGGCAGCCGAGAGAGAAAGGGATCATTGCGGATGAGTTTATTGCTGGTATGTCGTTCTGGGTGGACTGGTCTATGTTTAACTGATGGTGGTCGAATTTCTAGTACACCTTTCGTCCTGCGGGCGCCATTTAGCTGCACTTCTGCATAGCTCAAGGCTCGTCATCATCCGCGACTTTGAGCGTGCTACAAGGGACAACGTATCGATCTACGACCTTGCATTCGAGGTTCAACTCGGTTCTTCGTGTTACTCATCTAGGTACCTTGCGTGTGAGAACGGGCGAATCGCAGTTGCCACGGTACGTATCTTCCTTTCTCTCAATACAGTAAGTCCTGAGTGCACACTTCGCAGCGCACGGGCGTCTTCATCGTACGACCCATCTTTTCGGATTCCAATTCTGGGATAACGGCAGTGGAGAATAATTTATCCACCGAGCTACGTGAAGATTCGGAAATGCCTTACCCTCAGGTTGAGATCGTCCGTATCCCGTCTCTCGCGAACCAAGCTTGCCTCGAAAAGGTTAGCTGCCTGCAGATGACCAAAACTGGACTCTTCCTGAACTGGGACCCCGACGTACTATCCAACGATGAATACGATGCCGACGAGGAACTGTTCTACTTATCACTCCGCGACGAGATCCAATATACGGGTAAGTTCTTCTGTTTGCTATCCTTTTGTATGGAGCAAATATAACTGATGGGCGGGTAGATGTGGCGGATAATACGCGGATGATACTTGTGGATCTAACTAGTGAGTGGCTGGTGTTTATCGTTTGTTGAAGATTTTTGATTGACTGGTACTTTCTTTTGTTTATAGACTACGATGATGATGTAGAAGAGGGTGACCCGCCGGCGTCGTCGGTGTTGAGCGTTAATTTCACACCCCTCTGATCATGGTTTCGATTTGTATCTTTTTAGCCGAAGCATGATTCACGCGATTGTTGCTGACGTTGAATATAAATTGTCATTGATCGGAGGATACAACACGTCGTAACTGTAGGTATGAGGTTGATGCGTAAACTACAAATGAGGATGAATGAGTATGTGAGTGAGGGATCGTAAAGCCTTGCCGCGAATGGGCGAAATAGTCGAAGGTCGAATGTAGTATGCGTATGATGAGGTTCCGTAATGAAGACGGAGATGGAACGATGATGAGAATAACTGCGTGAAAGAAAGAAAGAAAGAAAACCAGGAAAGAAAAGAACGATGACAAGACAACTATTCCCCAACCCACTCCCCGCCACTCGCCAACGTCGCAAACACACCTTTACGTGCCATCAACTCCTCATACGTCCCCTGCTCCCTCACCACTCCCTCACCAATCAACACAATCTTATCACACATCCTCATCACCGGCACCTTATGCGTCGCCATCAACGTCGTACGCCCAAGCTGCGCTCCCTGCTTGATTCGCTGGGTCCAACGCACTCGTACATTCATCCAGAATCAGCGCCTTTGCCGGCCTGGCAAGCGCCCGAGCGATCTGCAACCTCTGCGCCTGCCCGCCGGAAATGAGGGACGCATTCTCCCCTAGCATCGTGTCATATCCCTGTGGCAACGACATCACAAATTCGTGGACATTCGCAGCCTTTGCAGCTTTCCGGATATCGACCTCCGACACACTCTCGTTGCCGTACCGAATATTCTCGGCGATGGTTGTATAGAAGAGGTTCAGGTTCTGACTGACAACGGAAATGTGGTGGCGTAGGTGCGTAACGCCGATGAAGGCGATATCGTTCGATCCGATCGAGATGGGCCCGGAATGTGGCTGGTAGAGACACTGGAGGAGAGCAGCGACAGTGGATTTCCCGGCACCTGAAGGACCGACGATGGTAACGCACTCGCCTTCCGTGATCTAGAGTTTGATGTCTTTGAGAACAGGCGCATCGGCGCGTTCGGGGTAGGAGAATCCGACGTGGTTGAAAGTAATCGGGCCCTTGAACTCGGGGCGGAGAATACCCCTGGACTCCTCGGTGTTGGCATCGAGCTTCAGCAGCCTGTTGAAGTCGCTCGTTGCCTGCACCTATTTTGCAATACGTTGGGCTGTGAAGAGTACAATAAGTATACGAAGTTACGAAGGATGATGGAAGGTTACGTACTGAAAGCCATGAGCTGCGACCCGATCGATACCGTGAACACCACAAGGTTCAACACTTCCACCATCTGGAGGTAGGTGTACGTTCCACGGGCAATGAGTAGGGTACCGACGTAGAACAACAATGCCTCGGCAGCGTAGATAAGGCCGCTGGCAACCCCAAACGTACAGCCCTCCACAAATACGCCACGCACGCCCGTAGAAAGTGCTTTATCCGTCGCAAGTTCGAACTGGTGCTCAATAACTTCTTCGTACGCCATCGCCCGAATACCCCGGATATTCACAATCGCCTACAAGAAACCCCATCAGCATCAAAACAAACTAAACAAAAAAAGCAAAGCACGAAAACTCACGTCATAATACCCCTTCGCAACCTCCTCCCTCGCCCTCTTATTCCTCAACAACGCCGCCTGCAGCGCCATAACACCCCCAAACACTGGAGCCACCGCCATCCCCACCAACGTCAACTGCCAACCCCTCACCATCGCCCACACCAGCCCCACACCAACCATCGTGATAACCACACATCCCTGCCCCATAATCAACACCAAATTCCTGGCATCGTCCCCATCCTTGACTAGCGTCTGTACCAACCTCACACCCGCGTTCTCTCCTTTATCGAACCACTTTTTGTCTTGAGCAAGGACGTTGGCGAACCCCTGCCGCCGGATGCGCAGCACCCAGGCGTTGCCTGCAGTTTCCATTATGAAGTACTTGAGTCCCATTAGCAGCCCATCGAGGGCTGTTATGCCCAGTATGATCGCGCCGAAGAAGTTGATAGTAGAAACATTGTGAGCGCTGGTGGAGACTTCGAAGAGGAGGCGGAAGAGGAGGAATGAAAAAACGGGCGTCATTGCCCCGCTTGCGATGCATGTGAATAGTCCAAGGAAAAGAAGAGGCTTGTAGGGAATCGTTGGGAAGATCTCGCGGACGGTCTCCCAAAATCCGGGTGTGTGGAACTGGTCGTCGTCTCCTGGAGAAGGTACGTTGTTCTTGGAATCGACCTTGACAGAGGTCAACGCCGAGATCTTGGCATCGTCCCACCGTTTCCTAACCCTCTTCTCCCTCAATCAAGCCGCACGCGACCCACTCAATTACACCACCTCTTTCTCCTTCTCGAACGCCTCCTCCTCCTCGTCCCTTTCCTTCCCAAGACCCAAAGTCGTTCTTGATGCACTCCAATTCGAAAACGTCGGCGACGTCGGTGTAAACTGCAAGCTAAACCTCCTGCTCGCAACTGTATGAGCCGACTGCGGAAGCGCCACACCAGGGGTTGCAGGGGAATATGGGGGAACTTGAACACTAGAAGGTTGTCTTCCCATTCCATCGCCGATGGATCCAGTAAACACCTCAGCCGCGATAGGTACAAAACGGCTAATTCTCTTCGTGTCCCTCGATGCCACAACGGCCGAAGCAGGAATGGGAGGCTTGGTGCTGGACGTCAAGTCCGCCACGACGTTGAACATCCAATTTCCCAGCGTAAGAGGGCGGAGAGCGGGACGTGCGAGGGATTGGTGTTTCATATTTACTGTAAGGTTGAAGATAGGTTCCTGTTCATCGTCGGCGTCGGCGTCGAGGAGCGCATGGACTTCCTCCTCGGGAGGTGATGGTTCGAGGGGGCTCTTCTCCGGGAGGAAACCCCCAGTCCTACGTTGTGCCTCCACCATCTCTCAGAATTCACCCATGCCCTCCTCCCCTTCACACTCGTATTCGGGTTCAGCCTCCAAATCGTACCGAAAACCTTGTTCGACGACCGTCCCGTCCTTGAGGACGTCTTTGGATTTGATCTGCGAAAGATCGTGTGTGATGACGATGGTGGTCTTGTTTTTGCACCAGCGCTTGAGGGCTTCGAATACTGTGAGTAAACGGAAAGTGAAATAAAAATGAAACAACTAACCGAGCACCAGTACACTCGGATTCCTCAACCTCGCTCTGGCAATAGCGAGCCTCTGCTTCTGCCCACCACTCAACGCAACACCCGCTGCACCTCCTCCCCCAAGTATCGTGTCATACCCATCCGACAAGTCCCTCACAAACTCATGAAACAACGCCGCCCTACACGCCTCCTCGACCATCTCCTCCGTCGCACCCTCCACCCCCAACTTGACGTTCTCCAAAATACTTTTCCCCTCCAACACCACGTCCCCCATCCCCTGGCCAACTCCACACACGTTCCACCTCACCCAACCAGGGTCGAGGTACCGTAACTCGGTGTCGTCGAGCAGAACAGTCCCTTCTTGAGGTTGGTACAACCCGAGAAGCAGTTGGGCGATGGTGGACTTTCCGGAGCCGGAGGAGCCGATGATGAAGGTGAATTCGTGGGCTGGGAGGTAAAGGCAGATGTCTGCGAGGACGGGGATGGAGGGCCGGGTGGGGTAGGAGAAGGAGATGGAGGAGAGGGCGAATTCGCCTGTGCATTGCTTTTGGGGGATAATTTTTCGGAGAGAGGAGGTGAAGGGGCGTTTGTGCGAGAGGATGGAGCGAGAAGATGGGGAGGAAGGGTGTATCCTGAGGAAGTTGGAACGGGCGGAGGTCCTGGGGCGGTGGTGTTGGAATGAGGAATGTCGACGAGAAAAAGCAGGGCCACGATGGCGAATTTTCCTTTGGCGAGAATGATGAACTGCGGAATGCACATCTGTAAGTTACTCGTTGCGATCAAACAAGCCCAGAAAACGGCCATAACGTCGCCAGCACTGATCTTGCCATCCCCAACCAGTTTCGAGCCGAACCAAAACCCCTGGACGAACATCGCCATTGTTACGAACTGTGCAGCTGCACTCGTCGCGCCCCACACTGCGTTAAGCTTCGTTGAAGCCCGATTCAAACGATTCAACACCTCGTCGAGGGTGCGTTGTTCGAAAGGGGCGGCATTGAAAGCTTTTACGGCGGAGATTGAAGCGAGAGCGCGGTCGACGAGGGTTGCGGCTGTTGCGGTCTCGCTGCGCTCGGGTGCGAGGAGGGGGTTGGCGAGGGATTGGGAAAGGGCTTGAACGAATGTGAGGAGGGGGACGGCGGAGATGATGATGAGCGTTAGAGCCCAGGAACGTGTGAATGCGAGGACGAGGTAGGTGATGCATGTCGTTAGGTATTGAAGCAACATCCCTGATGCGAGCGACGATGCGGTGCGTACGTCGTCTGTTTCCCTGTAGAACAATAAGTTGAAATAAAGAAGTTAAAGAATGGAGACGAACCTCGTGAATTTCGACATGAGACCATCGGCGCCAAGGGGACCTTGTTCGCCGTTTGCAGATTGCACCGTGCCTTCTGCGCCCATCTTGGTGTCGAACCAAACCATGTCTTTCTGGGTAACGGCTCTATAGACCCTCTTGCGCAGGGCCATAACGTTCATCTCCCCGGTCCATATCCACAAGCTAGATGTAAGGCTTCCTAAAGCGAACGAGCCAAACGCAAGACCGAGGAGTTCCAGTGCGGCAATGCCTACGTTGTGAAGAAGGGTAGACTTTGCAGATTGAGGAGTGTTTGGGGTCAATGGGAATTGGGCGAATGCATTGAATGCTTGGCCCACGACATAAGTCATGAAAGGGGCGATACCACCAGAGAGAATTGACAGCGTACACGTTCGAGTGTATGTTCCTTTTTTGTTTCCCGCGGATTCCATGTTTAATATACATCTGCGTTTCAGGCTTCCACTCCACGCTGGTTGTGCTTCTCCCACATGTAGCGCTGGTGGGGATGGTTATGACATCACATCGCTATTCTCGCCGCACTCCATACGCACTTATGCCCACAAGAATTCCTTCGCCAGCCTGCTCTTCAAAATCAATCACAATCTTGCCAATCAATGGCGGTAGAGATGGCTAGGACACCAGATGGACCAAAGTGAGGTGCAGATGGCGATGAGGCGATGATTAAGAGACCATTGGGGACACTCCTTGAACGAATGGTCGATGACGGAGGTTGTGCAATGGGAGTTGCCGTGCAGAGAATCAGAGATGCCGGAGATGGAGTTGGGGAGGATCAGTCATTCGTTGACGTTGGAAGGATCACAGATGACACGATATATTCACATCCACGTCCACGCCGACTGTTCGGACGCCCATCTAAGGGCGAGCACCGACTCTACAATCACGATCGCTACCTAAGATTCTGGAACACCTCCTGGAACATTCGATCGTACAACTTCTACACCTGAGAAGCGGCCGCTCATGACAGTCGCTGGAAGGTTGGAGCAAGTTCTAACTCACTCCTGGCGAACGCTCATCGTTGGCGGTGTGCTTTTGACTCTGCTGGCTAGTTATCTGTCAGCAGTTTTGCACCTTAGTCTCCCAGATACTTGTCACTCTCCGCGCACTCGTCTGGATCCTCTCTCTCCTCGACATTGCCGTCGCGGTCGCCTTCCCGATCTGCCCAAGCTGAAATTAATCAACGACAACGCTGTGAAGAAGGCGTGGCTACCAGTGATGCGATTGTCACGTCTTTCCTATTATCCATTACTTGATGGGATTATACAGTGTTCCTAATGGTGATAGCTGTGAGTCCGGGAGCCGAAGAGAAAAACAAAAGGGAATCCATCAACGAAAGGCCAGACAAGTACCCTCTGTAGCGTATAAGAGGCAAAGTAACTGGATGGTGAGGGAGAACGAGACTTGGGTGGTGACGGAAACGGGCCAGTGGAGTGTACTGGTGGAGGAGATAGGAGTGGGCTGTTGGCGAGTAAGGATTTTGCATGACCGTTCAGTTATTGGCAGAATGTCCAGCCAAATATACACACTTTTGAACGTCACGTGTGGGATGGTTGACGTGAGAGAATTACGAACCTCGATCATCGATCATCTTTTGCGCTGCAGTCGTGTAAAGAATCTCCCATATGCCTGTTCAACTCCCTCTGCAGCCGGCAGGCGTCAATCTTCCGGCTCCCCCTCAAGACCCTCCTACGCTCGCCGACGTTGTCGCCGCAAAATCCTACAAAGCACGAGTTGATGTGGCAGTCGGTCAGCCACTTTTACTCCTTACTCGTTTGTCGAACTTGACCAGTCTATGCAGCGTCCCAGGCACCTAATGCTCCCACTGTAAATGATGCGGCCAGGGCAGATGTGTGTAAGACAGATGTTATCATGGCTCACTCTGCGATAGGTGACTCACAAGTGCTTTTGCTTGCAAAAGACTGATTACCCGAAGCTGCGGCACCCGCTTGGTTTCACCCGGCTATGACCACCATTCTGGCTCCAATTCGAATAACGCTTGCCCAGGTATGGCTGGATCTCGTGGCTTTATACGAGACTAACGAGCCGCAGACTCGAAACCACCAACTTCATGATGGCAGCTTTACTCCCTTTACGATAGTCCCATTCAACGACGGCAGCATTCCTTCACAGGCTCCTGTGAGTTCTCCCCCACTTAGTTCTTTGAATAGCTTGCGAATCAGTCACACCTAGCACAATCTTCCGCCCCTTGTCAATGTCGCTGCAATCAGAGCATTGACCGCGGCTCAGACTACAGCCTATGCTCTCGGTTATGCCCTCGGAAACGTCGGTCCAGCCCCTGCAAGACGAGTTGCGATTGGGAGAGCAGTCGGATGCATAGTAGACATTTAGGAGCGTTTATTCGATTTGTACAACCCGCTATCCATGGCTTGGATTTATAGACATGTTCCTTGCTGGTACTGGTGGACAGATATTTTGGAACAGAGGTGTCCATGGAGGACTCTGGCAGCTTGCCCTGCATCGTCTGGGGTGCTGGGTTCGACAGGATAAAAGCAAGCACTTATGAATTATCCATCCTAGGACTACCCTTGATCTGATCTCGTCCACAGCGTCATCGACCTTCCCTTGATCCCTCTTCCAATGCAGCGAATTTAGCTTCAGGCTCCGGCGGACTCCAGAGTAGAGCTGCGATTCGAATGGTAATGTACCCGGCGGTATGTCGAGACGAGAGATGTGGATCATCCGCATCCCTCATCTCTGCTTGACCCGGAATAGTACAGCAGCAGAACCGCGGATGAAGTTCACTTCCATGGCGAGTGGGATCTACGTGAAGTGGCGAAGGGGAGAGGGAGAGTTAGTGACGAAGTTGACAACGCGTGTAGATAAAGAGGGAAAAGTGACTCACCCCATGGCCACTGCGAAACGCAACCCGAAATCCATGCAGGAAACTCACAACACCGCCTCCATCTGCAAATCCGTTGTCGCCAAGTTTGGAGACCCCTACACGCGGTCTTCCTCAATACCGCGACTCGATTTCCGTCCAACCCCATGCTGAGACTGAGTCAAGCTGAATGGCTGGACTAGTACATCAGCAAAAAAGTCCGTTGCATACATAAGCACGTATGAGCAAACAAAGGTGTACCTGGTGTAGTGGTGTACAGGGGCACCCACTACACATTCCAAGGTAGTCACGTGATCATCAGTAGTGTACACGTGGTATCTGTCGAAGATACCATCCAACCACGACCAGGTTCGGGTCACCCCACGTCATTGGGCACCTTCCAGGGTGTCCACTGGTCTACAAGATCTGCCTGCCAGGTTGTGTGCAAGGGAAGGAATAGGTCTCATAGATGTCACCTGGCATGTGCGAAGCAGTAGGGTTGTTCACGGTAGCCATTTTCGGGCCATTTTCGGCTCATTTTCACTTTTCAT
>QMFE01044293.1:0-11289 GCA_003314665.1 Tricholoma sp. MG77 | reverse complement strand
ACTGGGCTTAGCGATTGAGAATGGACGATCAGCGTCAGTGAGATTACTACCGTTGAGTGCTGTAAATACGCACAGCTTCACATGTAAGTAACCTCTGTTACAAACTATTTTAGTGAAAGGTGAATGATTTATCGTAAGAACGCTCTTGTTTCTAATCGGGAGCTCTTTGTCGTGAGTCGGACCGAAGGAGCACTGCATTTGTACGGTCACGTGTACAACGCGCTACTTGAACGCCACCGTATACTTAGTAGCAGTAAGAGTCAGTCGACAGAATAGCATCGTCGATATCTCGTACTAGGGCACAGTGTTATTGTAATATTTTGAGAGGAGGAAACGCGTTCAAGATGGCAGCATACGCGTTGCACTCCAGCATCTTTGGATTGCGCCACAACAGCAACTTTATGACCAGTCAGAGATCTTGAACTCAACAACACCCTTCTTTTGCGGTCTATGGGTTTAGCAAGGTTTAGCAGGACGATGTCACGAGTCTAATCTAATTTTCATTGTTCATGTAATTTGCTGTTCTTACCCCCTCCCAAAACTATTTCTAAAGCAATGGCGGTACACGTTGAAGTTTTCGAGGCAAGAATAGTAATTAATAGTAATTACTTATGGAGATGGTTCGGTTAGTACGATGACTCCTCAGTAGCCACGTTGTAACCCTCAAATTCAAATTCTGCACAGCTCAGATTATATATAAAAGGAACTACTAGACTCAGCGGCACATCAGTATTTTTCTTTCGGTTGGGTTTTCACCTGCTGCACGCCGGTCATCTCTTTCCTCTACGTTCTGTACTCCATCTAACCATGTCGTCCTATATCTTCCTGGTGATGTCCCAGTACCGAGCCGTTGGTCGGTTCGAGTATCCTATCGCATGTATCCTGGGGGAGGAAAGAACCGTACGGAATGCGCTATCGGTTTCTTTCCGCGTGCTCCCTTGACGATGGGCCCCAGGCTTAAGGCTTGCGCTTAATGTATGGCGCAGGCCGACCAAAAGCACGTTAAATCTTGGCCGTGGTTTACTGTCTTCAGAGTTGTAATCTCGCCACGGTCTGCGTCTTCCTGGTGATGTCCCAGTACCGAGTCGTTGGAAAGGCTTGAGTTTCCTGTCACCTGTATCTGGGAAAGAGAAGAATAGTACGGAATACGCTATCGGTTTCTTTCCTCGTCCTCCCTTGTCGATAGGTCCCGAGCTTAAGGCTTGCACTCGCGGGTCAATCAAGAGCATATTAATTTTCGGCCGTGGTTCCCTGGATTTAAAGCGCTTCTCGCTAGGTATCTGTATTCCTGGTGTTGTGCCAGTATCGAGCTGCTGGTCAGCCATTCATGTATCCTGGAGGTGGAAAGAGCTATGTGAGAGCTCGTTTCCTCGTGCTCCCTTGACGTGGGCTCCGGGCTTAAGACTCGCAACCATGATGCGAGTCGACCAAAAGCACGTTAATCCTCCTTTTTTCTCCTTCCATGATCATCAGAGTGGCGCACTAAATGAGAGTAAGTTTCATTGCCGAAAGGGGCAAGGGAGGTAATACCACCTCCCGCAAACATTGGAGTAAAGGTAATGGTGGCATTACATGCCCTTTATGTGGAGCGGGCCGAAAAATCAGAACGTAGCGGTCAAGATACAAGGCAAGTTGAAAGTCACGGCCCGGATCTTGACGCGTTAAAGTCTAGTCACATGATCATGATGGTAAACTCTTGCCAGTGAACTTGAACTCAGGCTGGCGTCTTCACCAGAACAGGTCGACTTTTACCAACTACTGTCGGTTTCTAAGGATGCATCCGCCTCTGAGATAAAGGTGGCATACCATCGCACTCTTTTACTCTATCATCCCGACAAAAATGCTGTTCTATCGTCTGATTCTCCGACCATGACTCCCTCTATCTCTCAAATCAAAGAAGCCTATAAGACTCTTTCGACGCCCGGCCTGCGGGCAGAATACGACTCCTCACGTAAGACTTTTAAATCGGCCCCGCGGCCCGCACAAGTCATCTCTTTGGACGATTTTGAGGAAGGAGTTGGAGATACATGGCACTGCAATTGTCGATGTGGCGGCGTGTACAAGATAACTAACCTAGAAATGGAGGAAGGTCATCACCTCGTGGGTTGCAACAGCTGTTCCGAAGTCATATGGGTCGGGTATGAGCAATGGAACTCGGAAGTTGAAGGTATTGATTGGACTAAGCCGACGATGATTTGTATTTCACTGATAGATTGAAGTATAAACAGTGATGGAAGCCATCTAGTCGATCTCAATTGCATTCTGTTGTTCCTGCCGATCTTTTAGCCATTTGCGGTACAGGGCCAACCGCAACTCTCGCCCGAGTGCCACTCCAACAGGAAACGGAACGGCATTCCCGATCTGCCGGTGCATCTGCAAGGCATAGAGTCAATGCCTGCAGGTAGGGTGAAATTGGTCAACTCACGGTAACCACGTTATTCCCTATCGATTCGAAGACAAAGTGGTCTGGGAATCCCTGGGACCTGGCTAACTCACGGACGGTGACCATTCGCTTGCACTTACACGAGGTTCAATAGAAGAAATCGACAATAGATGGGGTGCATACGTAGGGATTTAAAACTTTGCTTTGCTTTGCAGTGGGATCCATGTTTGTCACGGTTGTTGGGAAATAACCATGCTTATCGAGACGCCCGTAAAGACCTACAGCAGATATATCTCAGCAGAGGTGGAGTAAAAGAATATGCGCTATACCAGGGCGGTAATTCTTTCGCGCAACTGATGACAGCGGGTTGGAAAATTGCCATTCATGCAGGTCTGGTCGCAAAGCTGTATTGAAGAGTATGAATAGAGGTGCTGTCGATAATAGCTTTTCTACTTACATCGATAATCTGCATTGGCAGCCAAAGGAATGGAAACCACACTGGAATGGACAGCAGAAATCTGGGCTAATGTTCAGGAAGAAAATTTAAATATACACACCGTTCAACCTTTTTTGGAAGGAGACATTTGGTAAAATGTTGAAGGTCCTGAGTATCCTTTACGCGAGCGGCTAGTTGGTAGGCTGTCCTCGCGGGATGGTGATATTCGACGTCGCCTTCATACCCGCAGTGGGAAGACGAGGTTTTGCACTCCAGAGCTGGGACTTCCCTTGCTCGTTCCCGAATCTCACGCTGTTTCGCAGCTGATTCACGACTTGGTTTCGGGTGTTTCCTGTGGAACTGATTAGGTATTAAACCATGATATGAATAATCCTAGCGCACCAGTCGAACCGAGGCAAGTCACTGATGGCATCATCAATCGTAACAAAAGGGTGTGGAGCTGTACCGTTGGTCGTTCGAATCGGCTTGATTGGATGCCCGCCCACCGGAAGTTTAATCTGAAGGGTGCGAGGTTCTGGGAAGTCGTGTGTTGGCTGAGGCATGTCAGGTAAAGGATGGCCGTCTGCCGCAGCGACAGCAAAAAACCGCACCCTTCCTTGCGGCGTGCCGTAGTGGGCTGCTTGGAGCAAGGCAAACCGCACCTGATAACTAAATATGAAAACCTATGAGTTCATTGCATTTGGACCCACAAATATATTTTACCCCATATCAATTAGTGCCCGAACGAGCAGCTTGAGGCCTCCCATCGGGATACCGCCCTCCAACCGATGCCTTCCAGCCTGAGTAGCATTGAAGGTGAAGCTTAAGAAACCCGGCACATTCTCGAAGTAACAAACATCTGGGCGCAAGTGGTCAACCCATGACAAGGCGTTCAGGATCAGGTTGCTCTTGATGTCGCCAGCAACCTTAAACATATTCATTGTGGAATGTGTTTGACTTCAAAAATCCAATTAGCCCGCAAATTAATCGACAAACTTATTTCTCATACCATGGAAATCCGATAACCATGCACCTACCCTGGCGACGTGTAATAGGACCTGGAACAGGTGTCTTGTCGTCGTAGATCTGGTTGGGAGTCTGTGGATGATGTCCTTCTTTGGCTTTGATGGAATAGCGAAGCATCACATTTGCACACTGGTTATAGACCTTCGTGTCTGGAGAGTTGCGCCTGAATAGGCTAAGATCAAGGTTCTGGGAAGTAAGCCAGAAGATTTGTAGACTTACTTGGTTGTTTTCGCTGCACTAGGAGATATTTCAACTGCGCTGTCTAACACCAAGCAGCCACTTCCCGCCGCCAGTCCATGGCTGAATGCTCCTACCCCCCCAAATAAATCCAAAACGGGTAAGGAATGTTCCTTCGCATGAGCTGTAAACTCTCGAAACCTGTCGAGTTCGTTCAACTTTTCCTGAACACAAGGTGTACAGACGCCCAGGTTGTTGTATGACAGGGGGCTCCGGTCTTCCCATGATTTTACCTTCAGTCTAGGGAAATTGTAGGAGATGTAGAAGTGATCCGGAGACATGTCCAACCATTCCCTAAGATTGACTATAGACTCCCTCGGAAATACGAAGCAGACCCGGATTAGGTCTTTCAGATTGGCCATGGTCTTCTCATCTGTTAAATAAACTTCACGCTATTCGCATATCATTTATTATCAAGTTCAAATAACATAAGAGCTTACGAACCTCATGCCTGAACATAAATGGAGGAGCTATCTTCGCAAGATCGGTCATCCGTCCAACACATTGCATTGTGACAATGACTGATGAATTCCTCGACTCGTTTTTGGGAAACTGAAAATCTGTAATGTAGCCAATTTTAGCTGGTCCTTTTTCTTTTGAATGATAGAGGACGAAGTCTTCGAAATGGTATTTTTGCCAAAGGTAAGCAACACCAATAATGTTCCCCTGCCCATCCTTGACAGTTCTCCAGTCCATTTCTATGGTCTGATCAACAATTCGCCAGCAGATTGGACAATTGTCGTCAGGGGACCCATCTGTCGCCAGATTTCGTCGGTCTCGGTTTATTGAAACAAAAGCTGACAAAAGCTTGTCGTGGGTAAACCTTCAAGCCAGGCGTTATTAGGTATAACATGTAAATTGGGCAGCGTATCTCACTTGACAAAAAAATCCTCCACCTTTACCTTAAATTTTGGATCTTCATGGACGGTTACCTTGCCAACCACAGTGCTGTAGGGGATACTGCCACAAAGGTCGTTGTAGAACAGCTCTTGCGGATGGGCCATTTCTTCCATGAGTATCTGTGACCCATGTTCAAGCCACTGAACGTGGGCCCTCTCAACCTCATCGTCGATATAAATTATCTTAGCAAACCTTGATAGAGCCTGAGCCACATCCAAAGTTTAGGTCGAAGAACGCCTACCAAAAATAGTCCGCAATCGTTGATGAGTGTGAAATGTCCTCGATGTCGTCAGGGAGGTGAGGAGGGGGGTTATCTTCGTCTTGACCTATCGGCACAACAATGAAATCACCAACCTACATTAACGGATGTATATGTGCAGAAAACATGGACAGAGAATTTTACGTACACTATATTTCTCATGTGCAATCCCCACTGATTGGAGGAAGCGAGATTTTGGGGCGAGCTGGACTTTGTTGTCCACATATTTCGGCAACTTCGCCTTCTCGACAAGTTTGCATAAACGCGTGTGGGCTGCATTTTTCTGCGTTTCCAGTAACACTTTATTCTGTGGGGGCGGGGGCGGCCCAATCACTACGAGATCTTCCTGCACGAAACCTTGCGCTAAGGAGGCAATAAGAGGCGTGACATGTGTACGAGTCTGGTTTTCTGGTTTCAGTACTTGGAGATCGGGATTGCCCAAGAGTGATTTGAGCCGTGGTGGGTGTACACCACGCGGGGCGGCATTGTGCCTTCGAGGGAGACGAGATCTGGGACCCGTTGACGGGGCATTGTGTAATATGTACTTCACAAGAAGCGTAACTCTAAGCCACTTGGGGTCTTTATAGTCGTCGATAGCGTCTTGAATTTCTTGTATCTGAAAAAAGGTCAATGATTGATTGACTGACGGGTAATAGGAAACGTACAGAATCCCAGATGTGCTGTTCTTCGTAAGTCTTTCCAAACATGTCCGTCATGGAGACAAATCTGGCGACGAAATCATCAAAACGCAGCAGTGGATGGCTCTTTGCTGTAGAGACTACAAGTTGGGCAATCTTCCTCGGGAAACAGAAATGTTGGAAATACGGCAAATAGCGTTGTGAAGGTACTTTCAGAATATACCACGCGAACTCTGTTTCAATATACACCGGTCTCGAGAAAGAACTCAGTATGACAGAAACACTGCAAGATCATGCCAAGACAAAAAAAAAAACACTTACTCGGTCTCCTTGCTATAATCAAGCGTATACCTCAAAATCGCGCCCAACCTAACATACTGCAATTCTCCCTCGAGACCATCCTCTTGTCCTTCATCCTCCTCATTGATAAGATATGGTGCCACTAACCCTGCGCCCTCGAACTGGCGGTCAAGTCCGTCATCCTGTTCAATTGCAGCCAGAGATACCAACTCATTCCGGTGTTTGGGGTCGAATATTGAAAAGTCAGTAAGGACACGAATGGGCTTATCTTGTACCCGCTCTGCACCAGATTCAGCTTCGTATTCGTCATTATCGTCATCTTCGCCTGTGATGATTAGATCTGTAGACTCGAATACCTCGTCATCGCGCGACTGGTAATAGGCAACTATGATGACACATCGAAGGCATTAGTCGTGGATTTCCTATTTGACTACTATAAACGCACCAGGAGGCAGCTGTAGTAGTTTCGAAGCCTATACCATGCGCAAACCAAAACACACTTCATTCCTTAGAGACAGCTTACAGCCAAGAGAACGCACACGAGGTCCACCCGGCCCATGGGCGTCACCCTTCCTCTTCAAATTGCTCGAGTTGTCACCAGTCGACGAAGGGCTACTTCGTGATGTCGATCCTGAGGTCCCAGGTCCTGCTGCCAGTGGGGAGCCTTTTTTCAAGCCCTCCTCCGGGAACGAGACGTCGAATGCTGTTGGGCGACGGGGAGCCATATATTCCGGTAAAAAGTTCACGTCACAGTTATCTCGGACTTTACGAGCACATCCTCGTTTTGAATTTGAACATACCGTAAGTTCGGAGTTTTGACCGTCAGGTGACCACGACGCGTCTCGCGACTCGCCCTCCATGAATCAAACCATTGTAGGTTTCAGTGTCAGTACTGGAGTACAAGGATACAACACGAAGGGGTTCAAGACTAAGGAAAATAGAACAGAGTAGGTACAAACGTGTATTGTATCAACTTGAACACCACAAAATGAAAACGGAATCATGAATATCTCATGAGATACCTGAATGATTGGTACAAGACGAGGGCAGGAGAGGAAGGAGGGAGGGAAGGCAGAAAGAGCGATAGTCTAAGCGAAAGCACGCAGATAACCGTCCAGATGACGAGCATGACAATGCCATTAAAATGGATGGTAAAGCTAACAAGGTTACCCAAAAGGGAAAATGCTAAAAATGGAGAGTCTATTCGGCCGAGTCTTTCGTATCGCGTCGGAGAGGAGTGCCTGAGGTGCGGGAAGGATTGAGGTATGTAGGCACATCATGCCGGTTGTGCTATAGATTCATTTCCAACGACGACACCGTCAGGTCCTGCGAGTGCGCCTTCAGGGACAGCCCCTGGAACCGAAGCCACTGGCTCGCCAACTTGATGGAAATCTACTAAGGCATCAGCACATCCCTCACTCAAAAGCACAATTCACGCACCGAGAATCTCGCTGTACATCATAACCTTCCACGAATCCACAGGCAGATCCGCATCGTTGAAGCTCCAATCAAATTTTTCTGCTGCCACGGGCTCGTCCGTGGGGTCATGGTACGGTGAGACGTATTCGTGTCCTAGCGACTGTGTGGCATCTATCCGCTTCCGCGGGTCAAATACAAGCATTTTCTCGAGCAGGTCCAGGGCTGAGGCGTGACGTTGGCAGTCAGAAAGCAAAGACGGGCACATGGAGACGAGGTAGAACTTACCATCGGGGTCATCGGTACGCAGCTTCTGGCTAAACGGTACTCTCTCTCGTTTTGGGAGACTTTGCACAAATCGGAGGGTCTACATGAGGGAGTGGAAAATATAACGACACAAGGCACGACAAAGTGTCAGCAAATTAAGGCCGATCACGCGGTCGCAATATAGGGAGACATACGTTTTCGCTACAGATGGTCTCGATGACATCATCTGGGGGTGTGCCCAGTAATTCCGTGATGATCGAAAACTGGTTAACGTCTGGCTACCGAGTCAGAATGATGAATGTACACGACACAGAATCAACATGACGTACGGTCCTTCCCAGGGAACAATGGTTTCCCCTCGAGCATCTCGGCGAAAATACATCCCGTGCTCCAGATGTCGACAGCGACGTCATACTTTTGCCAGGTCAGCATGATCTCAGGAGCGCGGTAGTATCGCGTCGAAACATATCCCGTCATTTGGGGGTCTTGAATCCGGGCGAGGCCAAAGTCACAGATCTATAGCAGACATGCGGTGTATATAAGAAAACGACGTAGGGTGATGAAATCAAGCTGGAACGCACCTTCAGGTCACAATTTTCGTTGACAAGAATGTTACTTGGTTTCTGGATACGCTATTTAGCCAAAATTGTCGATGCTGTGCAGAGAAAGACACATACAAGGTCTCGATGCACGACTCCCGCAGAATGGACATATTTGAGGCCACGCTGCACATAGTCCGTAAGAAAGTATAGGGGCAAAGGAATTGTGGATGACACACCAGAATCTGGTAGAGGAAATATTGAATGAATTGCTTCTCCAGTGGTCGCGATGTTAATAATCGATGGAGATCAGTTCCAAGGAGTTCCGTGACAAAATACCTGTGCGTAACGGGTTGGGAAGAAAGTTCATGTACTTTGGATAGTTAAACTTACATATCCTCCAATGGAGAAATAAAGACATCGCTCAAGCTGATTATCTACAGGCACATTATAGTAGATAAGGAAGGGTGCACAACGTCAAAAAAAGGGAAGACACACGTTTTCGTGTTGGATGTGTTTAAGGAGCTTGAGCTCGCGGTATGTGCGTTTGCTCAATACTGGCGTGCTGAAGGGTTTCATGATCTTCTTGATCGCAACAGATGCACCAGTGAGCTGATCCTTCGATGAACTGGGCGATTCAAACAGTGCATCGTGAATGACAAGGAACGATACCACGAATGCAGTCAGACGTACCACACAAGGCCGAAGGCACCTGTGTCGCTACGAGTTGAGAACGCTCAAGAGGGTTAGAGGAATAGACCTTACCCATCCCGACTGGCTGCAGATCTACATATCGAGTGGTGACCTGTGAAATATAACGATCATTAGTTAAGTGCCGTGGATAGTTCAATGAAGGGGCGACCTCGAATGAAGTGCCGAAGATGCTGAGTTTGACGAACGACATTTCTCAGGCTAAAGGGGTAGGGGTCGGTCAATAGGAGACAACTGTTATGGAGATGGATGGTAAGGAAGGGAGCCTGAAAGAGTGTCGTTCGTTGCAAGTTACCGCCAGCTATTTAGCTGTACTGACAGTGATCGACGGCTCGGACGTCTAAGGTCCTAGATAAACAGCTGACACGCATTATACTGCTTATCTTGCCACAGCGAGACTTCAGGCTGAAACCAACTTGGCCATCGCGCCTGGCACGGATGCCCCAAGTTGCCAACCAAAAGTTAGAACTTTATCCAGTCTGATGTCAATTCGACCAGAATTATCTAGTTCTTCCACTGCTGACCACCTTATGCTGGCCATATCGTAAAGGCACGTCCTTTAGGTGAGCTATACTAGTCGCTTCTCCATTTTGTCAAATCATTCAACAGCTTTCTCGCCTCAGGCTGCATGGTCACGTTTCGCAAGCCACACTCGTCATACAGCGTCATACTCTCCATATATCACAGTGTCCAATGCATCTAAGTTTCCATGACAACACGAATCGAGACCAGCTGGGGACGTACACCGGAAATACTCGCCATTGAGCAGCGCAGGCAGCCTGCTAGTACGGCGGTCCAGCGCCTTTCGTAATGTACGAAGAATTGGCTGCCCAATCCCTCGATTGTACATCCCTCGGCTTCGTTTCAAACTGCGTGAATTGACCACAAGATGTGTGTCAGAAGGGATCTCACTAGGTCCTCAAAAATATGATCTGTGAGAGGACCTGAACCCCCATTCGCACACCTCTTGAATCCGTCGAAGGAAAAGCCTCTAGTCGAATCTCGTAAGTACGTGGAACGAGGTTTTGTTCCCCAGTGATCTTTGGGTCAGAGGGCCGCATCTGGGCCTTGAATTCGAAGCATTTTGGCAGGATAACGCAAATGATGATTGGATTGACCTAGGAATTCTTTATAGAGAATACTCAACGTGAAATTCACTTGTGACAATTTCAAGCTGAGCTTGAAGTTTGACTAGGACTTTGAAATGATACCAACGCGTGCCGGTCGGCCGGCGTCTGGCAACTTGTTACCATGTACAATCTCTTCAGAGTTGCTGCCTCTCGCTCATTCGTAAAGACGGCCATCTTGTATCCTGCTAGACTAAATTTCTGACCGCATGGATGTTCTAGGCAGCGGGAACGCGCAGATATGCATCCACCACAGCCCCGTCGACGAAGAAACCATCAAATGTGCCCTATTATCTCCTTGGCGCCGGAGTAGTCGGGATGGCAAGCTACTGGTACCTAGACCATAATACCAAGAACCTTGCAATTAAACAGGAGAAGAGTCCTCTTGACCCAGAGAACTTTGTCGACTTCAAGCTCAAGAAGATCGTGCCCTATAACCATAACACGTCCACGTGTGTTCTGTCTTCGTTTTACGTGTAATTTGGTTTGGATTGAAATCTCCTTGTTGTTGACAAACAGGTTCATTTTTGAGCTGCCGAACAATGAGGCTTCTTTGCTCCCAGTCGCGTCTTGCCTCGTCGTCAGGTCATCCGAGCCAGAGACCTTGAAAGATGCAAAAGGCAAGCCTATCATCCGCCCTTACACACCCATCTCTCCGCCAGACAAAAAGGGTGAGCTTGCTCTCCTGGTAAAGAAATATGAGAATGGAAATGCCTCGAAATACATACACTCGTTGAAGGTGAGTAAGCCAACATAGAATTAGTCATTATACGGTGCCTAAGTCGTTTCCTTGTAAGGAAGGTGATACACTTGCTATGAAGGGTCCTATATCCAAGTTCCCTTACAAGGGTCAGCTTAGTTGCATAAATATTTTTTGATTGATCTGATAAATTCTCGCATCAGTCAACGAATTTGACCAAGTCGCGCTTATTGGCGGTGGCAGTGGAATGTTCGTCCCCCTTTACCTCCCCACTAAACACAGTTTAATCAAACTTGTCTCCATTAGCACGCCACTTTACCAAGTCGTATCTCATGCCCTCTCCGACAAAT
>QMFE01044289.1:0-15285 GCA_003314665.1 Tricholoma sp. MG77 | reverse complement strand
CTTTGATTGTTCAGAGTCCAGCGTGCATGGTCACGCAAGATGCCTTGCGAGATCTTGGGATGGCACACCCATTTTACGAAGGCTCAAGCCTGTGCCGTCTCCTAGCCATATCGGTGAGCATGCCAATAGCTTTCACGAGACTTATTATTTGCTTACGAGACTAGACTACCTTGAAAAATTTCTACAAGCAAACATTCTCTGCGTATGCTGATTTCAAGAGGGTCACAAGGAGCAAGTTTTCGAATAATTCCAACAAGCCCGATGAACTAGAGGGCCAGGGCGATTGCAACTTTGTGATCAAATCAACCTTTATAGTGGCGTGTTGCACACCGTGTAGTTAGGCGGACCAGTGCACAGCACTTGGTAGCATTCTTGTGATCGCTGTATACTTTCATCCTGTGCATCACACGTCACCGAGACGAGTGCTAAACCTACAAGCAACATTCTTGTCCTGGCCAGGGTCAGAATTGGGCGGAAATCTGGAGTAGCTTCGTGTTAGAGTTCGGTACTCGATCGTGACAAGTTATGACGGCCAGATTACGCGGCTTGAAATAACATTTGTTGAGTCATCACAGATTAATCACGATGGATTGGCATTGCTAGACGCTCTACCACTTCGCGCGCTATGTAGCATCCATTGAGATTAGATCTTCTTTATCCAACATGTTGGAGGGCTCCCGTTCCGCTGCCTCCATGGCAGCTAGAAGGGTTTCGACGTTGGGAGAAACGGAAAACCGCTTATTGACCTCACCCAAGACGATTAATCGTTTCTCTTTCTCGTCAAGATATACTGCTTGCTGAAGGAAAGAGGGTTGAGTTGCTGCATTTACCTGCCAAGAGGGTATCATGAGCAGCAGCATTAGTTAAATAATTCAAATAGCGCATACATCGAGGAGTATCCCATTTGCCAAACGCATCTTCACTGCGCCGCTACGATGGATCTCAAGCCGTCCAATCATACCATCAACTGGCTGCTGGGTCTCCGATTCTTTGGACGACTCTCCACTTTTGGATGAACCTTGTTCCGTTTTCACACCTTCGAGCTTTCTGCGAGTATCGTCTGGCAGCGAGTCATCGTTCATTGAAGGTGGAGAAGTAGGCTTCCGAGTAAATTCAGGGAAGGGACATGGAAACTGGAAGAAGTATAACCGTTCTTCAAGTAGAATGGGGTCCTGCATCAGACAGCCGTGTTAAACAAACAACCTAGAAGGGGGTCAAAATCCTACTGTTTTGACATTAGCACTGGCAGCGAAATGCTCCATGATTTCTTCCAACTCTTCTTCCTCTTCACTTTCGCTGAGGTCCAATGCATTTGCACGGTCAATATCACCTGTAACTGCAAATAATGTTGTTGAGACTCTATGACACATCACGATATGCAAACGTACCAGTATTATCTGAGAGACTTCCTTTTTTAAACTTCTTTAAGTGACGCTCTTTTCGGAGACTTTCTGGTGCCATCCAATCCATCTGGCGTACATTCTCCATGTCTACGATCTCAACACCTTCATCGGGTTCCGAATACACCTCTTCATCCCGCGGAGTTTCTATTATCTCCTTCCCCTTGCCCTTAGCTCCGACGTCTGCTTCACTCTTGAGTGACGGAACAGCGCTGTGAGTGAGGGATGCTGGGGTTGGACCCGGTTTAGAACGCGACATGATAGGCGCGAAGTTGGATCGAGGAATCGAGCGTCTGGCATTATTTCCAGCCAACGCAGGTCCCATTGCGAAAGGTCCACTCGCAGTCATCTCAGACTCCGGCCTAGATGCACCTCTTCCCCGTCCACGTCCAAAGCCCTCTCCACGCCCATGTCCACGTTGGGCAGCATTAGATGAACGCGTCGGTGTGGAGACTTCCTATAGCATACGTCAATCGGGCATGGTGAATTGCAATTGAAGAAATGCGAACTGCTTTGACTTCTCTACAAGATGCTTACTGATATTACTATGAACAAAGGGATCAACATTAGACTCACTCCTTTTTTCTTCTAGAAGGTAGGGTTGGTACGAATTTGAGCTTTTGTGTACCTTGTCGTGTTATATCTGTCTGTTTTTTCGCCAGACTGCTGATAGCCTTGGAGGGAGGGAGGCTTGTCAATGAGCTTGACCCGGAGGGTCCATCTGTCGAGTTTTTAACAAGACCAATAGCAGCTTTCAATGACTTATTTACCGGTGCTATGTCCAGACATATCTGTGGCCGTCGTCGTCGTCGGTGAGCAAGACGTGATTCATACACGTGATGGCTGTTCCTAAGTTCTATGTACTCTGAGCCTTTATCGATCAACTCATATTCCCGTCAAATCCAGCTATGCTCACAGAAGTGAAGCACTGGCATGTTACCTATAATCACATACATAACCTCATCCGATTTGCTACTCCCAAAATCGCCGAAGAATTTAACCCAGAACTCTTGATAGCAATCGGCATGACAATCCCCAAGTCAATCTAAGCGTTGTTCACTGATATGCTTCATTATTATTCAGGTGGAGGGTCAGTAAAATTTTGACATTCCCTCCATTATATTCACGTTTGAGCATCATATACACAGCGGCTTTTTCCCCGCTCGTGTTATGGTAGGCTGTTGCCCTTGGCGATAACTCCTATTATGGCGTTTATATGCGCACTGTAGCGTACCCTCCTTCGTCAAGAGACCGACCAAAAAACCCTTCAGATTCAGGCCATTGGACTATCGCTGTACGAGCCTCTCCCAGGGACTACGGCTGAGCAAATTGGGAATGAGGTCATTCGAACCCAATGGCTGTAGGTGCCACTGTTTTATTCACAGGCAAATACCCATCTCCGTCAGGGGCCCTGAATCTGGAAGACTTCTCCTCGGCAAGCGAAGTCTGATTGTAGTGAGTTTCTTGTGATTGCAGAAACATTGTCGCATCTAATTTCGCGTTTTTGCAGGACGAAGTTGACGACACACGAAAAACCCTACAGTACGCACCTATTAATACTTATAATATTATAAAAATCTAAGGTTTGTTAGCTATGCATTGTCCGAACTGCAGAAAGACGTGGAAACCGAACTGCTGTCCTATCCTCAATCTGACCATGAGACACTTCGTGCAGCCACCAAGTTTGCTATATTTGTTGTGCATAACAAAAATAAACCCAAACTTGCAGATCTCCCTCCGGGAACATTGTGAGTCTAGCACTGAAGGATGTATATTCATTCACA
Source organism: Tricholoma sp. MG77 (assembly GCA_003314665.1). Lineage (NCBI taxonomy): Eukaryota > Fungi > Basidiomycota > Agaricomycetes > Agaricales > Tricholomataceae > Tricholoma > Tricholoma sp. MG77. The sequence continues at coordinate 12,101 of QMFE01044289.1, read as the reverse complement.
GAAGAACGATGTTCTGCAGATATTATGCTGGTTCTGAGGTCGAGGATGTGTGGTAAGCTGTATCATTGTTCTACTTTGTAGTATTATCCTCATCGTAATGCTTTTTTTTTGTAGGCTAGATTATCCATGGGAGGCGATGTAAGATCATCATGATTCGTCTTTGGGATCTAATCGATGATATCTTATTAGAGATATTGAGGAACATGACCGTCTGGCTACGCTTGATTTAAACAGCTCGTGAATTGGAAGGACATCCCGTGAACCACGTAATGTATATTACTACGGATGAACCTGCTGCGCTGGCACCAGGAAGTTATGTATTTAACCCGAAGCACGCGCAATTTCAACGGCGATTATACTTCTATGTGCTCGACTAACGACAGAAGATGAGTTCCGAGTTAAGATACTGTTAGTGATATTCATTAACAAAAAGTTGTTACAACGACGCAACAACGACGGCATAAATTCAAAGCCTAGCCGCATCTAATTATAGTCCGTACGACCCTGCTTCCCTTTTTGGGTCTTGTACATACGAAAAAATTCTCGTTTTTTTCCTTTCTTCCTCATACCTCCATTCTCCCGGAGTGTCTGTTCTGACCTCCAGGTCGTGGTATATGGCTCAAGAAATAGATTACGAAGCCCTGCCACCAAATGCAGGTCTTCCCGTGCGTGTTCCTTATACCTGTCAGTAAACTGTCTACATTCACCTATACAGGTTAACATGTTGGCCGGGGCCCTAGTACAGTCCAATCAACGTGGATTCGAAAGCAACAGCTGACTCGTTTCTAGGCAGGTATATCTGAGCATGTGGTCATGTTCCCGGTAGACAGCATCAAAGTGAGCCATATATGTCTTCGGTTATAACATTGCGTTCTGAGAGGTGGGTAGACACGGATGCAGGTTTTTGCAGCTTCACCCGTAGCAGTTTACAGCGGCGTTGGAAATGCTTTCACGCGGATATCTTCCACCGAGGGAATGAGGGCTCTTTGGCGTGGCGTGTCGTCGGTCGTACTTGGTGCTGGCCCAGCTCATGCGGTGCATTTTGGAACACTAGAGGCGGTGAAGGAGCTGGCGGGAGGGAATGAAGTCGGTAATCAATGGGTCGCAACGTGTCAGCTCCGTGTCATCCTTTTCTCTGACTAGGTTCTCATAATTTTTCTTTCGTGTCACGCAGCATTGGCTGGTGCTTCAGCAACTATTGCAAGCGATGCATTGATGAATCCCTTCGATGGTACGCAGAAATGTTTTAAATTTGACTTTCTTGACGCATTCATTCATCTACAGTTGTCAAGCAAAGGATGCAGGTCCACAAGTCTGAATTTCGATCGGTCATAACATGCGCTCGAGTGGTGTTCCGAAATGAAGGCCTTGCAGCTTTCTATGTGTCTTACCCCACGACATTGGCCATTTCAATACCGTTTAATGCGATTCAACTAACGGTATACGAGCAATGCAAACGATTCCTGAACCCTTCTCAACAATATTCCCCTACAACACACATTCTCTCCGGTGCTATAGCGGGTGCTGTAGCAGCCGGTGTCACGACGCCGTTGGACGTGGCAAAGACGATTTTGCAGACTAGAGGAACATCGGCCGACCCAGATATCCGAAACGTTAGGGGAATGACGGATGCCTTTCGAGTTATATGGAGACGAGACGGGCTGAAGGGTTTTGGCCGAGGATTGACACCACGGGTCCTGACGATCATGCCTAGCACTGCACTTTGCTGGCTGTCATACGAGTTTTTCAGTGAGCACCACATCTTCCTTGGTTAAGTTTTCAAGATATTGAGCATGCGATTTGGCAGAGGCTGCGATTCGCACAGGTTGACAATGTTGGGAGGTCAAAAGTACTTGGAGGGAGGGAGGCGGATTCTATGCAACACGGGCATTGTTTTGAACTTGCTGCATAGCTACACGATTTACAGTACGGATCTCATACAGATATCATACGGATATCGTTCATCATGGGTTTCATCGTTAAGAACGATGCCACTTAGAGAGTGATGTATATTTAACTCTTTCAAGTCTTCCATCCACCGTCACATCAAACACATCAACTCAGGCTCATCGTCGTCAGCAACGATGGCAAAGAGCAGAAAGAATGCATATGGCGAGCAAGTTTCAATCCCAAAACGCTCAAAGTCTGGCTCTCGTTCTCCGTCAAGCTTAAGCCCGACAAGCCCGAAGACCCCCGCTGACGAAGGGGTCCAGTTTTTTCAATCGCATATCCAGCCAGGAGAGGCTCCCATCCGCGTATTCGAATTATATATTGAAGCGGATGGAGGCCCACACAAGGATTGCTCAGTATGTTCTCTTGTTTCTTCTCCTCGTAGCTACCAGTCACTTGTCAATCCAGTACATCAGACTACCACCAGCATACGTGCCATACATTTTACGTGTTTCAATCGAAGCTGGTACCCCTGCCGCTAGAAATGGCGTGTTTAAGACCAACTTCCCCTTAGATGGCGGAACCTTTGCGCGAGATCGCTTTGCGGAGAGAAGGTAGACCTTATGCGCAAAAATGTAGCGCGCATATATTCACCTACCTTCCAGGCTGCCCATCGATTATTCCAAGCCTATTCATGTCGATCTGCCAATATCCCATGCTGGCGCATTTGTATACTGGATCGAATATGATGGCGATAACCCACCGGATAGGATCAAGGGTAGACAAGGCTACTTCAACATTGACCCTATCCTTAAAATCAAGGCTCGCACAGCCATCTTGGATCTCGATACTTCGACTCCGTTGTCCCCTGCCGCCGGCGGTGCAGCGGTCATCAAGGACCAGTATGTTAACCTCCCACTTAATGGGCTGGCAATCTTGACTGTTGTGTCAAAATGGATGGGTCCCATCGATCAATGGAGGAAGCATTTCGAAGAAGCCAGTCAAAGAGGATACACGATGCTCCATTGGACTCCGTTGCAGGAAAGAGGACAGAGTGGAAGTCCATATTCTATAAGATCCCAACTACGGTATGATGCCAGTGCTAGCACTGACACTACCGAGGTGGAAGAAACCCTCAAGCTGGCTAGGGATGAATATGGATTGCTCAATATGACAGACGTTGTGCTCAATCATACAGCGGACGACAGCCCATGGCTTCTCGATCATCCTGAAGCTGGTGCGTCCTTCTCATTTGCAGCCAAATTATATGTTTATTGTATATTTGTGTAAAGGGTACAGTCCTGCCAATTCTCCCCATCTGACCCCTGCTCTTGAGCTCGATTCTGCAATCATTCAGTTCTCTAATTCTCTTATAGCGAGGGCTCTCCCGACGCAAATTTCCTCTGAGGCAGATCTTGCTGTCCTCATCAGTACATTTAGCGACGTTGTCAAGGACCTAGAACTGTGGCAATTCTACGTCTTGAATGTTCAAGCGGAACGGGAATCCATCGGGACCGCTCTGCGCTCTGGAGCATACCAAACGTGGTCGGGGCCCGACGTCGAAGGGAAGTCTGTTGTTGAGCTCGCTGAAATTGTCAAAGTTCAGGGTAAGATAATCGGGCTTGGAGCTCTGGCATCAAGGTTCGGTGTTTATGTGGATGCGAACGTGGCGGCCTCACTCGTCAAGGCTGCTTTTGTGGATGTTGAGGATGTCGATGTCCTAACAGATGTCTGGATCGAGGTGGTGGATGTTATTAATATCCCCCTTTATAGAGAGTGGGAGGAGGACGTGAAGGTTGCCGTGGAAAATATAAGAAATCGAGTGAGGTATACGAGAATGGACGATCATGGTCCTAAGCTAGGCAAAATTGACGGAGAGTGAGTCGATGAGATATTATACAAGGAAATAAGCATTGATTGATACTGCACAGCAACCCCTTAGTTGAACTTTACTTCACACGGTTGACTCGCCCTACACCAAATGCAGACCCTCTCGTGTACTCCGTTGCCAACAACGGATGGATTTGGAACGCTGATCCCCTCCAGAATTTTGCTTTACCAGCATCCAAGGCCTACCTCCGACGTGAGGTTATCGTTTGGTCAGACTGCGTTAAATTACGTTACGGGTCCTCTCCGTCTGACAATCCTTGGCTTTGGGCGCACATGACCACATATGTAACCTCCCTTGCGCGTACGTTTGATGGATTTCGCATCGATAATTGTCATTCTACGCCTTTGGAGGTGGGTCTGTTCATGTTGGATGTAGCACGAATGGTGAGGCCGGATTTATACGTCTGCGCGGAACTATTCACCGGGAGTGAGGACATGGATCTGATGTTCGTCAGAGAGCTGGGCGTGAACAGCTTGATCAGAGAGAGCGGGAATGGGCATGATGTGAAGGAATTATCCAGGTTGGTTTACAGACATGGTGTCGGGAAACCTATTGGTGTGTTCACCTCTAGTTGAGGTAATACCTATCGGTAACTCTTTTACTTTGCAGGTTCAATGGACGGAGCTTGTCTGACAAGTGTTGAAGAGTTGCCCCCACTGACTGGGAAAGGGCCTGTGCGCACCTGTCTCGTCAGTCCCGTCAATGGTTCTCTACCCCACGCCCTCTTTTACGATCTCACCCATGATAATGAATCTCCGCTGGACAAACGTACCGCAGAAGATGCCCTCTCAACTGGCGCTCTTGTCGCCTTCAGTTACAGCGCCATTGGCTCTGTGAAAGGGTTCGATGATCTATACCCCAAGCTGCTAAGTCTGGTGAATGAGAAGCGCGTATATCGAATCACTGGATTGGGTGATGAAAGTGGCATTTCGCGAATTAAGAGAGTGTTGAACGGTTTGCATCTGGAGATGATGATAGATGGATATGAGGAGGGGCATGTGCATCAAGAAAATAATGTTTGTCATAATTTGTTTTGATTTTCTTGGACAATTCACTGATTTTTAATAATGTGGGTGCTAGTACATTGTTGTACATCGTGTGCAGCCCGCCACACAGAAAGGGTATTTGTTGGTTGTCCACACGGCATTTTCTAAGGGGTTGAAAGATCGTGGATTAAGTGTGCATTGTGTTCAGATTCCGGAATGGTGCTAATATGGCGAATGACAGTCAACCCTATCAAACTTCGCCGAACATGCGCGAAATTTATTCTCGGTGCAAGCATTGACATATTTTCGTATGAAGCTCCAACGAATACTCAGACGCTTCAAGGACTACCATCCAAACTAGTAGAAATGGCCTCTGTCGTTGTTCCGCAGGGCCACGATCACGAAGGGCCGTACGCGGAAGTTATTGTGCCAGAGTTTTTTCCACCAGGTAGCATCATGCTTTTCGAGACGCAGCTCCAAGAATACGATACGTCCCTTGATGCATTCTGCTCTTCTGGCGCCCAGGAAGCTTTCGGCGACCTTTCACTGGTAGACCTCAATGTAATTCTACATCGTGCAGACGGAGAAGAACGTGACGCGACTGATGGCCTGTTTGGAGCATATTATATACCGGGTTGGGAGAAGATAGTTTATTGCGGTTTAGAGGGTTGGATGCATCCGTTGAGAAGCATCATGAGGTATAACGATTTGGGACACCCGCTTTGCGTGCATTTGAGAGAGGGCACTTGGGCCCTGGATTACGTTCACCAGCGATTGACCGAGTGCGTTACCATGTTTTGGTAACCATTGCATTTGTCTTCGACACTCATTCTTTTTTATCCCTAAAGCCAAGTAGCGATGTTCCCAGGGTTGGAGAAACCTGCTCAATGGATCAAGGCACGCTTCGAGCGCGTCAAGACAAGCGTCCCGAGTTTTCTGCGGCCAAAGTATTTTGCACTTATCATTTCCGAAGCATATAGGGCTGCACGTTGTGCAGTCATCGAGCAATCGTCAGAGTTCATAGTTGAGGGACACGCTTTTACCCATGACCTCGCACTGTGTGCTGTCCAAATGTTCGGGACAGTCAAGTCGGCGTCGCTTGATCCTGGGGTTGTTACACCCTCTCTGGCTGCTGGTCTTCCGCATTTTGCCGCTGGATGGGCCAGGTGCTGGGGCCGGGATGTATTCATATCTCTGCGAGGACTCTTCTTGACGACGGGAAACTTTGATGGGGCCAAGAGGCACATCCTCGCGTTCGCGTCCACGCTGAAACACGGTTTGATCCCCAATTTATTGGACTCGGTACGCAATCCTCGGTGAGTAGCTCGGCAGTTTACGTTCCTCCATGCTTAGACTTTTTGCATAGATACAACTCCCGTGACTCGCCTTGGTGGATGCTGCAGAATATTCAGGATTACGTTGGAAGTGCCCCTGACGGGCTTTCTATACTCTCAGAATCTGTCAAGCGTCGATTCCCGAAGGACGACAGTTGGGTACCTTGGGACGATCACCGTGCTTACGCCTACACGAGTAGTGTCGCTGAAATTATACAGGAGATTCTTCAACGCCATGCAGATGGTATTCATTTTAGGGAGCACAATGCTGGGCCGGACCTCGATAGGCAGATGAGTGATGAAGGCTTCAACATTGACATATACGTTGATTGGGAAACTGGGCTCATTTTCGGGGGAAGCCAACATAATTGCGGGACATGGATGGACAAGATGGGAGAGTCACAACGAGCAGATACCAAGGGTGTTCCTGGGACACCGAGAGATGGTGCGCCTGTGGAGATCACTGGACTGCTGAAGAGCACTCTCAGATGGTTGGACGAGTTGTCCAGAGCTGGCAAATTCCATTTCAAGGGAGTTAATGCACAGAGTGAGTGGTTGGAAATATCCTAGAATTGTTTATGAATATTTGACCCGTCTGTCAAATAGTTAGTGGGCAAAATCGACTCGTCACATACATAGAATGGTCGGATTTGATCCAAGCATCTTTCGAGAAATGTTACTATGTCCCCCTTGGTAAGGCCTGCGTTTTTCGTGATCTCGTTTATCTTAAACATCCTTTCACTTTCCAGATCCGTCGCATGATACCAAGTATAGAATAAAACCAGCAATAGTCAATCGTAGAGGGATATATAAAGATGTCTACGGCTCTGGGACTGGACGAGAGTGGTCTGATTACCAGTTCCGCCCAAACTTCCCAATTGCTATGGCTGTGGCACCGGAGATGTTCAATGATCAGCATGCGCTTGGGGCCTTGAAACTTGCAGACCAGGTTCTGCGAGGGCCGCTTGGGATGAAAACATTAGACCCTATGGATCTCCAATACCGTCCGATTTACGATAACTCCAATGACTCGTCCGATCCAGCGATAGCAAGAGGATTGAATTACCATAATGTTTGTTTCCTTTCGTCGCACGTTTAAACTGTGATAAGAAAGCTTTATTGCAGGGTCCCGAGTGGGGATGGCCATTGGGATACTTCCTGCGTGCCTACCTCTACTTTGCAACACGTCGAGGGGAGGTTAGTTGCATCTACTGGTGTGGAGACGATATCATACTGATGATTTTGTTTTTGACACAAAGAACGTCCTATACCATTTACATAAGGTTCTGTTACCGCTTCGCCATCATATCCAGAATGATGCTTGGGCCGGAATACCTGAGCTGACGAATGAGAATGGGCAATACTGTTCAGACTCGTGCAACACGCAAGCATGGAGCGCTAGCACGCTGTTAGACTTTTTAGAGATAGTACACAAATTCAAGTTGTAGTGTTTGGCATAGACATTAAAAACAAACTTCAATTTGTTGTATCGTCTTTACCATTTCTTCATGTTTTCATGGCGTTCTTTGGTTTTGAGCAGGCTGATCTAGAACAGGAAAAGTTCAATTTTAAGAAAGGTAATGCCGATGGAGTTGCAGTTTATACTTGGGGCGAAGAAGGATATGACGGGCTAGGAGATCTCCTTCAAGAGGGAGGCGATGAACTGAACGATGAGACTTTTGGTAGCGTGGGCAGCGTTGGTGAGCCCTTCTCAGTTCCCAGTTGACAAAAATATCAACCCAACCTTCTCTTAGGCAAAGATTTTGATTTCTCGAATCCTGTTTTGCCCAACACTGCCAGCGTTACTCGGAATACTGTTCAAGAGCAAGCTCGTCAAGCCAAGCGGCCAGCTCCATCCCCTAAGCCCGGTCAACCTCGTACGATTTTACCAACGTGTGGCTTGCTTGTGCTACTTTTGACAATCCGTTTCATTACCAGCTCCACCTTTTACCAACACTTTGGAAGCGATATGGGATGACAAATCTCCGTTTTCTGTCCTTCCTCGAGTTAATGGCGCTGGTCGCCCTGCTGTCAACGAGCTCCGTCGAGGTTCACCATCTACTTATAGGTTATCTCCATACCTGGGTAGAGCATCACCCGTAGTTGGCCAACAAACGAGCACCCCAGTTACCACACAGAGCGGCATTCGGACGCTCCAGGAAATCGAAGCTGAGATGGTTGCGGCAGCTAACCAATCTCGTGCAGCAGCTCGGCGACAACAGCAGCTGTTGCTGTTACAGCAAGAAGAGGAAAACCTGCGGATACTTCAACAACAGCAGGAACAAGAGTTGCAGCGCCAGCAAATCCTTCAATATCAACAAGAGCAGCAACATCAGCTTCAGATCCAGCGTGCTTTGCAGCAGCAGCATCATAGAGAGCACCTCCACCACCAAACACCTCCACCCCGAATGCTTCCTGGTGCATCTCAATCTCCTCGTTTCCATGAACACCAACGTCAAATTCTTCTCCTCCAGCAGCAGCAAGAAATGCAACAACAGCAGCGCCTTCTAGAACTACAGGAGCAATTGCGATTGGAGGAGTTGGAGCGACAAAGAATTGTCCAGACGAATGTAGGAAGATCGCACAGTCCGAATCACTTCGTCCCTCGTAGACAGCCTTCTGGTCCAACGGGAGCTGAGTTGCAGGCTGCTCGTGTTATACTTCAACGCTCTGAATCTCCCACTGCTGGACATGGTTCCTTCTCGTTGCCACAAGAGGAGAACATTCCTCCGAACATACAACTACAACAGCGCCTCCTCTCGGAAATGGTGCACCTTGAATATATGCGCGAAATGCAAGGTGCATCCACTCAAGCAGAACAAGAGTCATTAAGAATAGAGGCGATGAAGAAAATCGTTGAGGCGGAGAAGATGGAAGAAAAGAGACGAAGAAAGGCCATGAAGATTGCTCATATGGTAAAGATAGCCCTCGTCTAAATTTCATACTGAATACTGAATATTAATATCCGACCCAGGCGAGATACAACGATCTTATGACACAATCAGACAAGGATTTCATTACCCGAATCCAAGTTTCTCAGCTCGTCACGCAGGACCCCTACGCGGAAGACTTCTATGCTCAAGTGTACGGCGCCATTCAACGATCTCGCATGGGTCTCCAGACCCAGGATGAGCGTGTGCTAAAGTTCACTTCAGGAGGCGGGGTTGGTCTCGGCTTGGCTCAAAAAAGCGGAAATCGACGGCCTAATGCAATGCTCCGAATGGAACAGCAGGTTGAAAGGATCGTTAGCAATGCTAGGAGGCGAGAAGAAGAGAAAGGTCTTCATTGTGAGTTGTCCTATACGGCAAACAGTGCAGTTGTGCTGACGTTACCGTTTGTTTAAGCTCTTCACAGCCTTCAGGGCGCCCTTGGAAGAACCTCTGGCCGAAGTTACAAGGCAGCTCCTCGGCAACTTCTTCAGGTTGACGCCGCAAATCATGGTTCCCCTCCGACATTATTTCCGGCCCAAGCACACATATCCAAAGACTCCGTCCAGAATCCGAACGAAGGCGCTGCTAAGGAAGCTGCCAAATTAGGTCGGGAGGCCCTGGGCAACGTAGGCGATGTGAGTAGTATGAAGTCTCGCGATGCTAAGATTTCACCCACATATTTTTGTGCTAGACGGACAACCTTGTTCGCAGGGAGCCTTTGACTCATCGGCAGACGCTGGTGGCACTGGAAAGCCTTTATGACGCATTGCTTAAGACAGAAGGGATCAAAAGGAACGAAATTGCTTCAAAGGAAGGAGAAGAGGAGTGGTGAGCTCTCACACAGATCTGTGGAACTCTCATTATTGATCGCTTACAGGAAAAGAGATTATGATGAAGCAGTTGATGAACTCTGGGACGGTTTGAAGGTAATGGTGCCACTTGAGACCAGGTAATTTCATTTCTCTCGTGCTATGAGTAGTTTTTCTTAGCTGCCTTCTCTATTTAGCAACCCACACCCGTTCATTTCACTCCTTGTCCCGAGTAAAGGCAAAAAGATCTTACCAAGGCTTACACGTCACCTGAGTCATCAAAGAATGTTCACGCTTTTGACTCTGCTGGTTGCATGCTTCGATCAACTAGATGTTGTACAACAAGCGCATTTACTTGATACATTCGAGGACTCGGGAGAACGTGCAGATGCAGAGAGGCAATCCGAGGCATTCTTGTTGGGTGTCTTACATAGTATCTTGCCCGTCGTTGCAAGAGCGGATCTTCGACTTGTCACAGGTCTCCTTGGTCTCTTACTGGATCGGACCAATATTGTGCTAGTCGCACGATCAGGGGTAAGCGAACCATCCCTTTCGTGCACTGATACTAACTGCTTTATCGGTGTAGGCTGGTGTTGCTCTGCTAACTTTACTTTTAAGTCGAGTAGAAGTCATGAAACAAGCGCTAGCAAGCGGTATTGAACTAACTGAGACGCCAACACCCGAGGAAGCTCAGCAATGGTATGCAAAGCTTAGTTATTTTCACACTCAATCACTCACATCACTGGCATTAGGCAACTCATGTTCGATCATATGTTTCAGCTCCTCGCCCCTTACCTTCCTTCGCTTTTTCCTTCCACCCGAATGGCTTCGAACACCCTCCAAGGACTGGTTAGACCAGTAGACCAAGCTGATCAGCCCGTATGGCAGTTGCTTGCAGCAGTAGCTTTACATGCAGCTACTGAGCAACATCATGTCCTCGTTGCGGCTTTGCGTGAGAAGATTCTAGATAATGTATTGAGTGCTACCAAGGGTTGGGTTGCCACAGAGGACGAGCGTCAAACAAAATTAGCCAATGTAAATCTATTCCTACACGCCCTTGGGTTAGACAGTTCTCAAATTGCTCTCTAATGCATCGTTGGTCATGATCTCTCTTCTATTATACAAGGCTTGGGCTCATCCACCAATACACATGAGGTCTTGCGCGTCATACCACAAGGGTTCGCTGGTGCACCCAGTGAGTTCGGTGCGTCGCTGTCTTCCTCTCTCTGCTAGCGATCCCAGGGTTGTCAAGGATCCTGTCAAGTTTAAAACTGGCAGCGAATCCCACCTAGGCAGCGTATTGTCGGGCAAGTCTAGTAACTCAGAAGTAGGCGAAGGAAGAGAGGAAGGAAGTTGCATCAGCGGCACAATAAATGACTCTTTTTTCTCCTTCGTCCGGAATTTTACATGGGAGCCAACTTCAAGGTGATTTGTTGACAGAGAGATGAAGTCTTGATAATTTGGATATAGCATCACGTACCCACGGAGATACACCAACTCTATGAAAAATTTCTTCCAGGACTTTGTCCAATTATTTGAACGCACGTTTGGAACGATAGTTTCATTAATCTTCATTGAGTATTCAGAGAGTCGGAGAGAAAGATACACGTGGAATTCTCGCCAATGTTCCGGGAAATATACTGCTCCCCAGCTGCAGGGAACTGGAGATAGGTACGGCGTCGAGGGATTGGAAATGCCACTGGCAGAAAATAGATTACGGGCATTGAACGCCAACCGACCCTCCATAGGGAGTTCGACATTCTTCTGTTGATAAAAGCTGATACCAAACAAGCGAGGTGACCTGTTGCTAGGGTCTCCATATCTGGGAGGCAGAAGGTGAGCCTGAGGTTTGACAGATTAACCAGATAGCGTACCTGTATCGAAGGAGACACATCTTTGCCCATGCATAGAAGAGAGGGGAAAGCTCAACATCGTCCTCCAGTAGTAGGCCGTAGGAGTCATTTGATCTAGGGTACCAGGACTCGACGACGGCTGGAAGAAGTCCACCTTCGATGATCCTATGGTGAAGAAGGAGGCTGCCATGTGTCCAGTTCAAACTTTCAGCCATCGTCATAGTGGCACGATCGGATGATTGTTCCAGATTGATACGGAGATCGACCGCATCCCCAAAGAATACTCCGTGGGATAACGAGGATAGTAATCTTGTTAAGGAGTATGGCCTGTTCTTCGTGATGACACTGATGTCAATGTGAAGGGCGTTCCAATCTGGCGAGAAATAAAGTCAGGCAAGCGTAACGGGA
>QMFE01044260.1:0-17724 GCA_003314665.1 Tricholoma sp. MG77 | reverse complement strand
CGAGCATACCCGTGAGCACATTATCACGGTATTACCCGTACCCGTGTCATGCCTTAACAATTATTCCTCTGAAGATCTCGACACTCTTTTCAACATTCTCGAAGAATGCTTGCCATTGGGTGGTCATGCATGGAACTCTGCAGGGGACGAGTTCAATACATGGGCTCAAGAGAATGGCCATCCCTCTCGACTCTCAAGCTGAAGTTCAAACAGGTAAGAATTTATATTCTCTTTTCTTTGGAAAGTACTGATTTTATTCTGTTAGCTTGTCAGAACCACAAAGCCCACTGGTGATGCGGAAGTACCACCTCACGTTGATCGCACACATGCAATTGATGACCTTATGAATGAGAAAGCAGGTTCACGTGATCTTGATGATGGTGAAATTGTTGATGCCGAGCCGGAGGTGATCGAACTTTTGGACTGTGATGAGGAGGTGGTTAATAGAAAGGCTGAGAAGGTTGTTGTCAAGACCGAGAAATCTGGCACTGGCCCAGTAGCTCGTCATCCTGCTGCTGACCGTATTCATGCTGTCTCGACATGCTCACGTGCACGCAACAACTGTAAGGGCAAGACCCAGAAGAAGAGGAGACACAGGGGACACACAGGTACCAGGGGCCACAAGGGCACAGGGAGTCTATAAAGACTATGTAATGACAGACTGTCAAGGCTATAAAGCAGTAATACTGGGGTAAATCTTAGATGTTGGATTAAGGTATCTCTACTACTACCAGTTGCCCATAATAGGGCTGTAGGTAAACAATACCAAATAAGGGGAATAAGGTAGGATAGAAAGGAATGAAAAGGAAATATAAACAATGGGTAGGGAACTATATATACCTGGGGGTTGTCCCCTTACAACAACAGTCAAGATTTACTGGCCAATATATCACAGGTTCTCGACCCAAGTCTGCAACGTGCTCGTGCTGATGATCAGTCTGTCAATGCCCTGCAGACTGGTCAGATCTTTACACTATCTAGTCAGTTTCGAGAAGCTCAGAGGCAGGCCGATGCTCTCCGAAATCAGCTTGCCAAGGCTGAGCATCGTTGCCACAATGCTGAGCGTCGTGCTGACTGTGCTGAACTCATGGAGATGATATCAGGGTCGCAAGGCCGTCAAGTTGTTGACTGCTGTTCACTTAGCCCTGGTTTTCCTCCTTGTGTTGGACATCAACCCCGTGGTGGCTGGAGCTCATGCCGCCGCTTATGCCAAGAAGTATACTATGCAGATGGAGGCCGTTCGACGCGATATCTTGGCTCAGATGATGATGAAGCAGAGATACAAGGCAACAATGATTCTCCTGGGACTCATCACTATACATTTGAAGATGATGACCAACCTGAATCTTCTGATCGCCCTTCGATGTCCTCGAAACCTTCCTGTTCTTCCCTTCCTACATCCACTTCTCAGGATGATCCCCCAGTCGTGCCCCCCAAAATGGGACGCAAAGCTACCACACCCGTTTCCACAATTGGCTCTCCAATTCGTTATCCCAGTCTTGAGGTTTGATAATGTTTACCTTCCATTTCTGTGTGTTCATATCAGTCACTTATGCTTTGGCTGTCACAATCTTTACTTCTGTTCTGTCTGCTTTGGCTGCCAATTCTGTCAGTCTTTATCACTCCTTTGTTTGACATAGTAATTGATACATTACATACCATTGAATCAAAAAGTTAATATGAAAAAGATGTGGCCTGAGTTACTCCACGACAGCAAGATGAAACCTATGGACTCGATCATTTCTACGTTGCTCCGAAAACAACATACTTTCAAATATTGCCCACAACTCCTCCTGTTCACCTCCCTTCCAAATTGGCATATATACTGTTCGAATTTGGTTGTGGCCAACTGTATGTGCACAAAGGTTGAACAACCATGATGTACTCTCAAGAATGTCACCCCGCAAATCACTATCATTGATTGCCAAAGGGACACGCAACCGGCCAAAAGAGCCTTGCATTGTGTGCATACCCCATTCGGCTGTCTGTCGAAAAGAAAGCAGCTGGCGATCATGCCGCATAACATTTTCACATTCAGCATGATCAACAGGAAGACAGGCACCATCCTTCATTGGCGCTTTGATACAGCCTGCAATCTGATCTGTGCCACACAGAAAGGCTGTGTCTGTCACAAGATAATACCCTTCTGGAGTTCGCAAGCATAGCTTTTCATATATTGGGTGAGCAACACGTGAGTCGTGCCAACTCCCAGGTGCATTCAAATTGCATGCAATAATAACTCCTAAATGGCATGAGGAACAATTTCATAATTTCACACAAATTGTATGGCATACCTTCAGCCCCGAAGGCAAAAACAGAGCTGATAAAGTGGTCTTGTAACCAGCCATTGAAAGTTGCATTTTCTATCTCTTGGTCTTGTGAGGTTTGAACTGGGAGATTTAAGCGATCCATCATGCCGAAAGCGCCAACAAGAAGTGGATGCCGAGCAAGAACAAGGTCATTGTACTCCTGGAATTCATCATCAACAGGCCAATGGATCTGTGCCTCCTTCATACGCCTCAAGGTGAACAAGAGTATTCTGAGAGTGAATGTAACATAATGTGAGACAGTTGCTGGGACTAAAGCAAAGACTTGCGCAAGGCTCACTTCCAACATGGTGGAATTGAGATAGTGTAATATGAGGCCAAGAGCGCCGCATGCATTGAGAGAACAGCGGTTAACTTGTGGTGTGGATGATGAAAGGATATCACGACAAGGGATTGGTGTTTCATTCCATAGTCTCTCAAATCCATGATGAAGGATGTCATGAAAAGTCATGACGTCGAAGCCCATAGTAGTGATGAATCCCTGGTCACTTTGGCTATGATAAAGTGCCTGCCAGGGAGTGTCTGTGTGTGGATCAGGGAGAAGATCTGCGCGAGTAAGATATAGACATTGTAAAGAATGTCTCAAAACACTAAGCTGCCATGCCTCTTCGAGCCCATAGCACACCAACCCTACACATGCTAAGAGTTCATCTTCAAACTCATCTCCCTGCTGCTCAGCTAGCATCAACTGCAATAGAAGCACAAACTCATCCTTGTTGTCCATCTTCAGAGGACTAGATCCTTATCGTCGATCAAAATCTTACTTGCTAATTTCTAAATCTGCTCATCGCGTCGTTATGGTTTAGAAACCTAGTTATATATATTTTTTCGAGCCCCACTCAGGAGTCATTTAGAATGATATCTAGGTTCCTAAAGCCTATGGAAAGTCATCCACTTGTGTTATTTAAAATCTTATGTATTTTGAGGAACTACACTATTAATAAAACTAACCCCACACAAACGCGAGAGGGCAGGGCAAGAAGAATATTAGAACAATAATAATAATAATTCTCACCCCCACGCAAAATGCAGGGGAGAGGATCATGCCATCGTCCTGGGTGTGTCGATGCCGTTGTCTCCTCCTCCTCCTCCTCCTCCTCCTTGCTGTTTCCATCCCTGTTGTCATCGTCGTGTCCGCTACTTCCCCCCATTGTCCCTGGCCTTCCTGTTCCCCGTTTCCACCCCGCGAACAGTTGCTCGCGATGGCGGTTGGGGGTCCGGTGGTGGTGATGGTGATGGCCGTCCTCTTCCCCTGGTCATCGTGGTTGTCGCACAGTCGTTGCCTGTCGTTCTGTTGTTGTCTTCGTCCCGGTGTTGTTGTTGTTGGTGTGCCCATTTCCTCCTTTGGCCATGCTGCTCCCCGTCTCCACCCCACGAGCAGTTGCTCACAGCGGCGGTTGGCCTTGGTTGTCCTGTTGTCCACCCTGCAAGCAGGGGCTCACAGCGGCGATGTGGGCATAGGGTGCCATCTTGTGTTTCGTCAGTTGGGGGAGTTGCAATGTGGCAGGGGGTCCTTACCTTATCCCACTTCCCTGGGCTCTCTAATGCCTCCTATGTAGCCTCACATCTCATTTGCATGTGGAGGAGGGGATGGATGGACTGGGACAGCCCTTGTTGTCGAAAAGTTGTAGTAACCTAAAAAAGAGCAAAAAAGGTGTAGTTAGCCGAATAACAACCAGAACTTTAAAAGAAAATTTAATTATGATGTTTGAAGGCTTCAGGACCTACAAAATTAGTTACAGTGCGTTGCATAATAAACCGGAGTGATCACCGCGAAAAATCTTGTTTGTAGCATTGGCAACCAAATATACATCATGTGATCCGAACTTTGTGACCTATCACGCACAGGACTTGGGATGCCAGTATCAGACTCTCATCCCCAGGCAGCCTTTTACCTTGACTTGGGGAGTTGTAAACTAGTACATGGATTGAGCTAACTGCCCGCTATGATGGTCCCATTCATACTCTATTTAAATACCAGTGATTGATTTGATCACATTGTGCACAGTGCACTGCAGACTTGCAATGACACATAATCATGTTGCAAGGTGACTTGGAGAGAGACAGCTATGTCTGATCAGCAGAGCAAATGAAACAAAACTTTTGCATGGCTTGACAAGTCCACATTAATTGCATTGCACCAAATTGTGTCACAATGAATGCATGGCAGCAATGTTTGGCTATGCATGTGTTGGAAGAGATATTTCCTTTGAGGACAGTGGTTTTCTGTGCAACTTGTCCTCACTGCCAAAAGAATATATAAACATTGCTCTTGATCTATCTTTCAATATTCAGCTTGAGTTTGGTCACACAAACTGTTTTATTATTTAATTGAGAGCAGGGTGTGAGCAATTAATTTCACAAAGGCTTCATATCAATGGCAGAAGACAGGTTCTATCACAAGTTGGCTGACTTGTAGTTAAAACTTGGTCAAAATGGGTGCCCATCAATATTGACTTGATATTGACCAATGACAAATTGAGGATGGTCAATCATGTACTGAGATTTAAATAGAGTATGAATAGGACCATCGTAGCAGGCAGTTAACTCATCCCTTGTACTAGTTTACAACTCCCTAAGTCAAGGTAAAAGGCTGCCTGGGGATGAGAGTCTGATACTGGCATCCAAGTTCTGAGCGTGATAGGTCACAAAGTTCGGATCACATGATGTATATTTGGTTGCTACAAACAAGATTTTTCGCGGTGATCACTCCGGTTTATTATGCAACGCACTGTAAAAGAATAAACGAAGAATGTCGAATTCGAAAGAACTGAGGGATGGTGTTGTGGAGGATGGTATGTAGTTGGAAGGGAAATGTTTGTTGGTTTGCGGCGCTGCGTCACATAAATCACGTGGCATATTGATTTGTAAGATATTCCTTTTAAGGAAATGTCAGAGTGGCCCGGGAGGGCTAGGCCAGTTCATATAGTAAGAGGTTTCATAAAGTATCAACTCAGGCTGGCGACGTTGAAATTACCTTCACACAGTCAGATCCTTTGAACATCATCCAATCGGTATTCTTGTTCTCTAATCCTTGAAAATGACATCTCAGCTCGTCCGAGACCTTCAGCACCTGAGATCTGAGAACCATCGGCTACAGTCAGAAAATCAGCGCCTGAGAGCGGAGAATCAGGCAGCGAAGGGGCGGGAGGAGCAATACAGAAACGAGCTCGAGACTATCAAGAGAGATTTTGCAGATCGACGCCGCCGAGATCAGGAGAGGTTGGAGCAGCTGATGCTAAACGGTGAGGCGTGTGGCCTGATCTCCGTCGTATGCTGCCGCTCTGATCAACGATGATAGTGCATGATAGAAACAAAGTGAAGTCTGAAAGCAAGTTATCGAAGCAAATTACAATCCCCCAAGAAATCGTGGATCAGTTCATTGATCATCTGTATGACGATCGGAGAGCTTTGAAGATGTGCGCACTTGTGTGCCGTGCTTGGGTTCCCTCCAGCCGCTACCATCTCTTCAGTATTCTTAATATTTATGCTTTGCCGTATGGTCCACCTTTTCCTGGCCTCATTGGACATCTCGATCACCCTCTCTGCACATTTGCGTCGTCAGTACGCACACTTTTCATCTCCGCTTCCACAGACAACGGAGACCCGAGGCCTTATCCTGTTAGCCAAGGTTGGCTTGATCCGTTAATTCCTCATCTCGCCAAACTGTTGTCCGTAAAGTTCTTAATCAGCAATGAAATTGCAGGGTGGCACACGAAAAGTTTCTGGCAAGCGCTATTAAAGTCACCCTCTTTCACTACTCAAATCACTCATCTTACCCTTTACGATCCTTCGTTCGACTCTTTCGAAGAATGCATGGAGACAATCCTTTCCTTTCCGTCTCTTGTGCATCTTAATTACGATTTTCAAAGCCAATATGACGATGAATGGACACAGGACCTCCCAGTGACATTTGGTTCACCGCCACCAACCTTGTGCGTCCTGGACATTGCATCGTCCATGCAGCTGCCTTGGAGCCGGCTGATGTGGCAATGGCTTCATCGAAGCCAGACTCGATTGTCCACGATCATACTGAGAGCAGTATCAATCCCCACTGATGATATCACCGCTGAAAAGCTCTACTCCTTTGCCCAATACCTTCAATTCCTTGGTCCCTCACTAGAAGTGCTGCGAGTCTGTTTCGACAGCGCTCCAAGTATTTGTAGGTTTCTTGAACTATCATACATTTGAACCGATGGACTAAAATGCTTGACTAGCACTTTTTCTTGACAATGTCGACATCACACTCAACACCAGGCTTCGTGTGTTGGAATTGGGAGATGTTTTCAACTTCCAGGTTGATGTGCAATCCTTTGATGGCAGACTTTCCTTGCTTCCCCGGCTTTTGTTCAGAATCCCTAAAGCAGCTTTGACAACCATCAAGTTCGAGTTTTGGATCTCAAATGATTTTGATTGGCAGTCCGATGGCAATCTCACGACGGAAGTGACAAATACTGATGCAACATGGATGGCCATTGATAAACTTCTGGCTGGATCATCTTTTCCAGTGTTAACTGAGGTCGTTTTCACGGTATTTGACTGTTCTCATGGATTTGAAATAGCCAAATATTTAGAGCTCAGATTAGCTGGGTGCAAGCAAAGGGGCTTGCTGCGTATTTCCAACAATTAGTATCTTGGAAAATCTCTTTCCAATCGTTCAGGGGTCATTCATAGAGTGAATAGGCATGTGAGATGAGAACGAAAGAGGGACAGATACTTAATTCACCGTGCATATACCGTACATCGAGGCGAGAGCAAGATGGGTGCGACAAGAACACAAGACGACGACGATAGAGAATAAGTGGCTGCATAACGCGCAGATCCACTCAACAAAAGATAGATAAAGAACGAGAAGAAAAGAGACCCGCCTACTAATATCGCCTACTTACTCGTATCCATAACAACTCGAGCCACCTCCTCATCTCCGTCTTTCACAACCCTTACCCTCTCTGTCCCCACCTCACCCCCTCCCTCCGCGTCTTTACCCCTCCAACGCACTCCTCACATCCCCATCATCAAAATCCTCCCACCTATCCGGCGACAAAGCAGCATTGAGATACGCCACCAACGCCCGCACACTCAGCACATCTGTAGCGCTGTCAAATGTCGTGCTGAAGAGGTAAGTTATCGAGGAGCGGATGAAGGTTGTTCTGGACATGCGGGAAGTGTTAGTCAGATTGAGGGGAAGGGAGAGGAGACGTACCGTCCAGAGAGAGAATTGAGATCTGGTTTGATGTGCACCATGGCATTCTCAGGCGACGACCGCTCTGAGGAGGAATAGACTCCTGTAGGTGCTGGAGTGGATGAGTACGAATGTACGTCCGAGCGATATACAGTTGTTTGGATACTGCTGCTCCGAGAAGATGGGTACGAGCGGACATGGACATGCCCACCAGACGACTCGGAGGATAAGAGAGGTTTGACGTCGACTTCCATCTGCCCGTATTGGCGTTGAGATTGGGATTGGGATCGAGATTGAGAGCGAGCATGGTTTCTGGATTGGCGAGGATAATCTGGCCTTTCCACACGTTGATAATTTTCGAAATGGTGGTACTGCTGATAATGCAAACGGTGATCTTGTCCTTGATATCGAGAAACGGTACTAGAGCTCGTTTCGAGGCGACTGGTGCTTCGCCCGCCTTCGTCTTTGTCCATACATATTGAAGCTAGAGAGTCCCGATCCGACCCTGTTTCGTCCCCAGCTGTCCCCAGTCGGCTGGCGTCAACATCGGGGACAGGTCTACGTTCATATCCGTGTTGGACGTTAGCA
Organism: Tricholoma sp. MG77; assembly: GCA_003314665.1. NCBI lineage: Eukaryota > Fungi > Basidiomycota > Agaricomycetes > Agaricales > Tricholomataceae > Tricholoma > Tricholoma sp. MG77. The sequence goes on along the minus strand of QMFE01044260.1, from coordinate 9,627 downwards.
CCCGAACTACGGGAACTACCACTAGCACTCCCCCATCCGAGTGCAGGCCATAGGCGTATTGACGATTCACCTCTCGTATCACGTCGTTCTGCTCCACAGACGGTTGTTGCCTACATGACATAATTCAGCCTTCTACTGTATAGGCAATATCAAAGCGAAAGAAATACTGACGCTCTAGCCAAACACTTCTTGCGGTGCTGCACCCACGGGTAAGAGCAATACGAGCTGTCCCGGCGCAGCTGCACCCACTTGTTGCACGCTGTGCAGAACACGCGAGCCGGCTCGACGGCGGCGATGAGCCGGTCTGCACACAGGGTGGCTGCACGCTGCTCGGCGGTGCGCCGCTGGGACGAGTAGTTGAGGATGGGGAAGACGGAGAGGGTAGGGTTGAGGGTTGGAATGACGTTGGAGGGGTTGGAGGGGTTGGAAGCGTTGGGAAGGTTGGACTGGGAGACACTGGCGTTGGACTGAGAGACACTTTCGTTGGACTGGGAGACGTTGGCAGGACTTGGCGCGGGTGGAGGGTCGGGATTGCAAAGTACAAAGGGATAGCGCAGGGGTGAGCCCGTGGAGCATCGGAGCAAGGTTTAGGAGCTGGTAAAATGAGCCTTGCGGGAGGTGCTAAGGGACTGGCCATAACGGACGAAGAGGAGGCGGATATCCCGGATTGTGGAGAGGCAGCAGAAGTACTAGCGAGTAGTTGGGGGTCAATCGTCTTTCCTTCATCATGAGAACCAGTCCTAAATGGTAATTGTATCAGACGAGAAGAAAGATGTGGGTAACAGTAAAAACTTACGAGGTAGTGGTATTCCGGCACTTTGGGCGATGCTGTAACCATTTATCAACAGCCTCCGCGTGCTGATCCGGAGGTATCGCAAATGACGCAAAGAACGGCGTTAACATCGAACTTGTGAACGCCAGGGTCTTTGGAGAACAACTGGTCGCGATCTTCCAGTGTACGCACGCTCCTAGGAAACAAAATAATAAATAAATAAGCGCGAACGAATATACGTGACCACAACATACGTTCTTCTTGCCAAACAGCCTTTACGGCGGGCCTCCCACGGGATAGAGCAGTACGTCGAATTAGGGCGTAGCCCGATCCATTTGTCGCATGATGCGCACAATGCACGGTAGGCATCGAACTGGGCGACATACGGGTCGTCGCGCAAGTATGCAATCCGCTCCCCCTCCGACCTTTTCACGCGGCGGCGTTTTACAGGTGTGGGGAGGAGAGCGGGCGCATTGGCAGTGCTCTCCGGTGTGTGGATCACGGGGTTGGCTGCTATAGAGGCGGTTGGGACATCTGAAGGCGAAGGAAGGGTGCTAGTAGAGAAAAAGTTGTGAGTTATAAATAGAGTATGACTGGAAATGACACTTTACCATGTTTCTCGGTGATGATTCCAGTGACTAAGCGTAAACTCCCTAGTCACTTCATTCCAGAATGACACCATGGACCCACAGACATCACACATGATGAGCCCCGATGCGTATTCGCCTTTGGGTATACTGGAGGCGGGGGGAAGGTCATTCTCTTGCATGGTTGTATCTTGGTCCTCTGAGCCTTCTTTACGTTTGAGAGGACGTCTTTGAAAAAAACAAAAAACAAAAAAAAGTTAAATGACATACAACGTATTTTGTTTCGCACAAGGGCATGGGCTCTGCAACATATCGAGGTCTAAACTGGAGAGGTAGATTCGAAAGACCACGGAAATAATCTGCAAAGTCCAGCGACTGCGATATTCTAGAGTAGGGGAGCTCAAAGTTGAGCTGCCATTTTGACATTTTTCGAGCCGTGGCAGTCTGGTAACACCTTGTCACATTGCATATGACTTGCACCTGACCTTCCCACATCACAAGCCTACCCAGGAGAAGGTTCTGCCATGCTGCAAGCAATGGCCTGCTCAAACCAGTTCGTAAGTCATGCACTGCTAAATTGCCTGATTTGGACTAAGCTGATCATGTCACTTCAGATTATCCTCGATTTGGTTTATTTTATTTTATTCCTCAAGTCCATGACACTTCCAGTCGGTTGAATTCGATCGCCAACTTCAGGTACCGGACTTGTCCTCCTTATGTCCGCTCAATTCCGCATGGTTGAATACGGTCTTGTAAACTTTCACGTTCACTCACTGGCATTTCTTCAATTGCTAATCTTCGATTACTGCCACATCGCACTACTGGCTCTAGTCACCACATTTAGTCCCATCCATCACAATCATTGTCAATGATCGACTATTTTCCTCTTGGCACTTCGCTCCTTTCTGCCTGCTCAGGCTCTGGTTTGACGTCGACGGTCAATTTGATTTAATCTCTCCATGTAGTTCATGCAAACATGGCTGAGATCTCGGTGCGCTGGAAGTCTTAGCCTGGGGGCAATTTATCAACTTGAACCCACATCCCTGCTTTCTATCAGCTCGATTACACTAATCCAACCCCACCGAGAAACTGACACCTTCCATCCCCCTTCACATCCTACCTCTCGAATGTTCCTCCATCGCTACGTCACCATGTCACCTCGGACACTCCCTTTCTCGTTGTCCTCTCCGCGGACCCTTTTCTCTTTAGGAGTTGATCGCCCTGCTCCCCGCCCGCTCTAGTGCCCGGCCTAGAGCACGACAATCTCACCTCGATTTCCGCCTCCGCTTCCACCGCTACCTGTTATCCCTCGCACTCCTGTACAGTACAGAGGACGCACAACGGATCCGCTGACCAGTTTAGAATTTCCATCAACATCCCGTTTTACACCCTGTGATCGTTACCGCCATCCCTTACCACTATCAGTTCCTCCAATTCTTCTGTCTCGCTCCGGCCATGGGTAAGTACGCCCAACGAGCCCTAAACCGCGGAACGACACCATACCGCTGCCCTTGTTCTCCCCACCTATGTTGGGGATAATACTCCCGAGGCCCAGACCGTCAGCGCTGCATGCGTATGGGTAAGCAACGGCAGGCATAATGAGCCAATATCGAGATATGATTCGGCGTATTGAGATGGGGGTATGTGGACAGGGGGTGGGTGGGAGAGAGAGAGGTCGTCAGGGGAGGATAATGCCCCGGATGATTTGGAGGTGGAAGTGGAGGTGTCGCTAAGGGAGAGATGTGGGATGTGGAATTGGATACTTGCATTCTTATTCTGGAATGGGAATTGCGATATTGGAGCGTGAACGTGGAGTTGTGAGGGAACGGCGTTGAAAATTAGAGTGAACCATGCGAGACGCGTCAGCTCATCTCAAATCACCGGAAGATGTCAGATTACGAAAAGTTCGGACCAACTTCAACATCCCAGCTTCCATCCGCTCGAGTCCTGGGCCCTATTTAACCATGGATTCCCCTACGTTAATACTTCAACTTGAAATCGTTGGCAAACATTTGGAAAACATCTATAATAACCTACAGAGAACTTAAACTGACAGTTCTCTGATACTCCCGCTCTTCAAGTTGGACCCTCGTGCTCATCATCCTCTCTAGTCCAACTCCCAATCCTTGTTGACGTCTGCATTCAGCGATCGTCCCGGTATATGCAGTCCCTGATGCTGTGTATCTACATTAAATGAAGCGCCGCAACCGCATGGATGGAAGACACGGGAATCGGGATCAGATATAAGCGCTGCCTCGTGCACTGACTTGAATACCTCCATGAGTCTCAAAGGTAGCAGACCCTTTCCACATATCGCAAACTACGCCAAACTCTGGTGTTACGATCCCACGTGTAGGCTTCTGTCTTTCTTCCCCCCAAGCCCGTCTCACGCTAGACTTTGAGCAGATGCCACTGAATCTTCGTGCCTCGAAAAAGACCAGCCTTGCAGCGGCTCGAGTCGCTCTCCGCGCAATAAGAGACTCATCTGATGGATTCCCTCCACTAAAGTCGGTTGTATCCGCAATTATGATTATCTGGGAGACAAGCGAAGTGAGTTTTCTTTTGCCGTTAATGTTGTTGCGATGGATGCCAACCATGTCGGGATCACATTAGAAAGTCAAATCAAACAGGAAGAATTGTAGGCGACTCGCACAACGCGCTGTGGAGATCGTGAACGACATTTGGCGGCAAACAAAGGATTATGGGGTTGATATACCGGTGGAAGCTCAACAGAGTGTTGAGGAGATCGAGAAGTACGTGTTTCCTGGTTGATTCTCTGAAGCGCAATTATTGAAATATAATAGAATAATCTTCCGGATTGTGGATCTGATGAAAAAACTGGAGAACCAAGGTCTCTTCAGTAGATATGCCCACCAAGATGAAAACAAGGCGCGCATCGAGGAGGAGGCTAAGCTTTTGGATGAAGCCATGCAGAGATTCGATGTGAGTTTCGGGGCCATTTCAAGTTATTTCATTGTCGGCTCACGCATGTTACTGGCTGGCCAGACGAACATGCAAATCAGTGTGCTTCGCGAGCAACTGTGCATGAAGGGCGCTCTTGTTGAACTGGATGGGGTTAGTCGGGAACGGCACGACGAGATTCTTGTCGTATCGCAGATGAGCCCCAGTAAGGAATCCATATATTAACCAACATTTTCTCACATTTTCTCACATTAACTGTATCCTAATGTAAGTTAATGCATACAGAGCGAAATAATAGATACAGGTACATTATCTTACATTACCTCGCATTGTGATACAGCTAATGTTTCTTAATGTACGACAATGTACTGATAATCATTTGATTTCATTAATAGACACGACCAAGCATTAAAATGATCGCTACCCGTCCCGTACCCATCCCTGTATACCCATCCATACCCATACCCATCCATACCCGTACCCATACCCATACCGAATCTCCCTCTCCGTCAGTTGCATGCCTGAGTCCCATTGCACACCGGTAACATCATTGCGATGTTGCGTTCTAGAGAATTCGGGTATAGTAACATAAGTATACGCAAGAGCGCGCCATAATATACAGACGCACCTATAGGTAAAGCGTCATGCTTTTGGTACCCTCTCTGCCTTTCCTAGCTTTTTCTGTACACGTAGTGGTCAGATCGCAAGCACAGCATATACATGGCCGCACTTACTGCCATCTTCGCCTGATCATCATAAATCTAAACAAACCAAATTAAACTCTAGCGCAAACCAAACTACAAACAGCTTACCTTCTTTTGCCCCACCTGAAGTGACCCGAAGAAGACCTCGAAGTCTGCCTTGGAACCACCAGGATTGGTACCAAGCCAGTGCTTCATCGCGAAGTTCCTAAATCATAGACGTTAGCTCAATCCGTCACTAGGTGAGCAACCTACTTTCCTGTGAACCCGGTGCCAACCACTGCCGCAGTAGGTAACCTTGCTTTCTTCACTGGGCGAGCCACGTCCACCAGAGTGTCGCCAAGCTGCGGGAGTAAGTGTGAGGAGTTGGTGGACACTGATGATGAGGTGCTATTCCCGACACTGTCAAGCTCGATAGCAGAGGAAGCATTATCGGAAGCTCAGATGGTTGATAAGCTTGATATGTATGCAAAAAATCAAGTAGACATACTGGGTGTGGAGGACACGGCAAGAACAGGCCCGGTGAGTGCAACATTTGATTCTGGCGTGCGCTTAGTAGCGATCTTGTCTAGCTCGCTATCAATAGAACTGTCGGCTCTAGTCCGGGACAATGCATAATTCAGTGTCAACAAGAAAATCACCGATGAAACACTCGCAGTGGATCAAAAATATCTGCATCCAATGGCTTGTGAGTGGGTTAGCTGAATCCGAATCATAACAAAAGAAGTAACTCCTATGATTGAAGATCGTAGTGGGGTAATGGAAGTGACAGAGGAACCACGCGCGGCGGTCTCGCCTTTGCTTACAGGAGCCACAGGAAGTGACACAGTAACAGTCGGAGTGTCAGGTGTGCTGCCCTCGAACTCGTCCATCTTGATTAGACCAGTGTTGTTCAACAATGGTGCATGTTTCGGAGATGTCGAGTGCTTCCTCTTCATCCTTGTATGTTTGGCTGGCACTCCTTCCTGCCTTCGAATGTTTTGTATCCACAACGCATAAGCACGAGCCGCCCACCGATCGAGCTTCCAAAATCCTTCGCACAGACGAAACTCTTTAAATTCAGACACCATCTCAATCTTGAAGTATTCATACGCATCAAGTCCAAGCAGGCCCCAGGAGGCAGGTGCAAGATCAGCATGCTTGAGAGAATTGAAGACCTTACGCGCCCTGTCGCCAAACTTCGTCAAGCGCTGTCGATCAACAGGGACACCAGTGTCATCTTCGAGGTATGGATATGCAGATTTCTCGTCATCTTCCTCTGAGGTGTTGGAAGGTCGGCCACGTCTTGGTTTTCTTGTCGCAAATCCATCTGTCTCCCCATCATCGCGCTTGATGTGTTCTTCGTATGATTTCTCACTCCAGAAGTTAACCTTTTGATAATCCTTTTGATGTAGTGGAGGAGGTATATCCTTGAATGCAGGAAGCCGAGTTGATTCAGATCGAGGAGCACGATCCAGCCGTTCCAATAATTTTTCATACGTTTCCCTGGAAAAGTGTTTTAACTATCATAAGACTAGATCAACCAAAGCATTGCACTCACTTGGAAGTCTGTAGCTGTACTTCTAACTTCATCACCTCCTTCTTGAGACGGGCATTTTCGAACTCTAAATACTGGACATGAATATATGCATTCTTGCTGTTTCTATGATCATCAGGAGGCGGGCTTGCATAGGTGTCGTGACGAGTAACATTGGGTCCAAAGTATGACATGTCCTGGCAGGTGTGATAGTTAGTGTCGATTGAAAAACAAAACTACATGCCTGTGTTGATTCTATCTGACGAGATTCATGTGCGTATAGATCTGCCATGAAGCTCCTTGGATGTGCATGTGTACGTGAGGGCCCGCCAGAGGGATGGAAAGACTTGAGACTCGAGTATCCAGGTGCTCGACCTGCCAGTGATTCAAAGCTGCAAAAGTTCGCTGGCGACTGGAGTGGTGATGATGAAGACATGAGAAAGCTGGGACAGAGTACTGCAGAAAGCAAAAGCAACAAAAAAAAGCACAATACAGTGGCACAAAGGAACGAAATCCCTAAATGAGTGGTGCACGACGTGGTGGTTAGGAGCAAGCTGCAAACACGTGACTGTCACAATCATCAACTGAACCTAACACTCGTCTCCCAACGCGTCGCAACTACCACCATTCACCATACTTGTTGTCTAGAATAAAATGTCTATTTCCTTGGTTCAGATCCGCACCATCGACCACCAAACTCTTGTTGCGAGCGGGAATGCTTCTTATGCTAGGCTACTCGAAGAACTATCACTTCTGCGGTAATTTCTGCAAGCAGGATTTTGCTATTGCTGTGGCCTCAATATATGTCAGTGGAACTCACTCAAAACACACTCTGGAGCAAGATGGACAGCCTAAGACTGTTGATTCGACAATTTGAGATAGATGTGGTGATCTGATCAATGTCGACAACCCAATCCGGCACGTTCGATACACAAAACATGGAAGGCTTGTGTACCGAGTGACTGAACCAATCACAGTGAGAACACCTTCTTCAATCTGTATACATAATTTTGACTTGAACTCAGAATTTGCACGATGAGCTATATGACAATTGTGATCATACTTTGGTAGAGGAACCGAATCTTGTGTCTGCTGGCTTGCTTGGTACAAAGAAGATCCAATAAACTCTCAACTCCTCTCTAGATGCACCTTGGACTCTGCAGAGCACGATTATTTTGTACTTGGACTGCCATTAGATTGCTGTATTATGTACCATAACAAATAAACTGTTGTACGATCGGGATAAAAAATGTTAGCAGCCGTCATCTGCCCCCACAAGCACTCCCCCAGTCTCTTCATCATCTTCATCATCAACCTCACCTAGACGAGCAGTGATATCCATACCGATCTTTTCAACAAGAAAATGTTCACTCGCTGGTATAACAACAGTCAAACCATCGTTGGAAATTTTATAATCTGGTACCATTGAAACAAGCGAGCATATCTCTTTGACATCGATTGCAATCAATGCATCATCTCCTTGGTAGCGACAAACATATGTTGTTTGATAGGAACACTTGAGTAACTCGTGGTCTGGCTGTGAAAAGACTGATGCGACTGCAAGTGTATGGATATCTTCCCCAAATTTCAGGCGAAAAAAATAACGGATCTCTGCAAATCGAAACTGGCCATTTAAGCGAAACTGCCACAACAAAAGTCATAAGTCAGTCATTGGATAGTCATTTGAATCTTCTCACCTTACAGACTGTGGTTCTTCGCAGTTCCCTCAGAGATCTTGATTCCATCCACCATGAACGAAGGATTTGACTGTTAGGAAGACGAAGCCGTGCCCAATGTCTGACTGCACGAGGCCATCTGTCACGATTTGGCCAGCCTTTAGCATTCCAGAGTACCATGATAGCTGTAGCTTCTTGATCTGAAATATCCACGGCTGTTGGCTGACACGCTCGTAAGAGGACATAACCACTGCCTAGGTCTTTGCTCCCACGAGGTAAGGTCATAGATTTGTCACCTGGAATTAATACATCAGGCATCATAGCAAGGAGTGAGTTGGTCTGCGCGCGAAGGAGTCCTCTTTGTGCGATGTTTGCATATGGATCACGATCTTGACGTATCTCCTCTCCCAGGTTCCCAATCGCGGTCTCCATAGTCCACTGAGCATAGCAGGTAAGGGGTCCCACATGGATAGTCTCAGGTGCAATATGTGTAAGAAGATGAATGCTATGGCGAAGAAAGTGAATCCGTTCCAGAAGGCGTTGAACGCAGAGATCCTCGAACTCTTGATGAAATTCACAGAGCAGCTTGTGTCCCTCCTTCAGATGATCAACAGAAATGTCGAGCTGGTACAGCAGCTGAATTCCTCGAGTTAACTTGCAAAAGTTTAGCCAATATTTCTCAGGGAGAATGGAATGAAGTAGTGCAGGTCCCAAGCCAAACAAGTACAGCAGGTACTCCCATGCTTTGTACGATGTGTTGATCTTTTCAGCAGGGTTTCGAGGGACTCTGCCAAATGAAGAAGGAAGGTACGGCTTCGCCATTTCCACTGTCTTCCCATGAGTCTCCCACACTTTGCCAACCAGAACTTTCCAATCCCAGTTGTCCTTCGTATCAGCGCTGTAACATTTGACTGTGCCACGCCAGAGCCCAAGAAGAAGATCTGGATCATTGAGCGCAGTAAGATGCATGAGATCCATGATGAATATGTTTGGTATACCTAGGCATTGGCGCAATCCACTGAAGATAGTTTGTTTACAAAGTCCCGTAGAGAGGCGTCGAGTGGTGAATTGGCTAGGGTTTGGAGAGTCGAGAAGGTACTCCAAATTAGCTTCATAACAGTCAGCACAGCCTTGACGAAATTCGTGAAGCTGTGCAAAAGTAACATCTGGATGGTCGCAGCCATCAACACTGTGGTTCACTGGCTTTTGCATAAGCGGGTAATAGTGGGGGTCTCCATCTCGACGACGTCCTGAAATTCCGCAGTACAAACGGCACCCATATTTCCCACTATGACCAACCATCCCAGTCAGGTTTGCCATAGCAGGTCCATCTGCAGTGGCCAGAGCTATAAATGGAGTAGAGTTCGTGATATAGGAATGAGTCGAAGCATCCCAGATCCGTAACCCTTCCTGCTGTAGGGCAGAGATATGGTAGAGTGCAGGATACAGAAAT
>QMFE01044254.1:0-14752 GCA_003314665.1 Tricholoma sp. MG77 | reverse complement strand
ACAGGTCTCAGGGATACGGTTGATTCCTATCATTGGCGTATCGCGATAGCCCTTCGCCCCAAGCATTTAAATCGAGAGGCATTTTTTCTGGGATGCTCTCTACTCATTACTTCCTGTAATGTTGAAAACAATCCATCTTTTGTATTTATTGGCCTTCTTCAAGTTTCACTGGCAATCCACAATCGGACCTGTTGCCGATTTGGTTTGAACTCATGCCGTAGTAATCAGTCCGGATGGCTTCAGCAGATCGTGCGTCCTCGTGATCTTCAAGCCTTTCAAATTAACGGGCATGGGATCTTTCAACAAATAGGTCTGACTGGGCCGACGGAGAGGCTTCCGTCACGCAATTAAATGCCTTATCGCCGCGAATGATTCTTTCCTCTACGATTCCCAGACTTACTATTGGTATCATTCTCACTTGCGTGACTCTAATGAAACCGTCAAGGGTAATCCTGTGTTGACATTTTTACAGCCACGCAATATTGCGATGGGCTTGGAGTCCGGAGTGCCCTTGTTTTGTACGACCCGAGCGACCCACAACTTGGTTTATATATGTACATAGATGACGGTATGTGGCGCAGAGCCTGTATTCTCCGAACTATTTGTCATTTTCAAATCTCGGTTTCCAGTGTCAACCATTGACATTCATATGCTCGTAATGTGTCTGGCGCCGGTTCGAGTCGCCGACGTCCCAAGCGACTCCAATCAATGTCAGTAGCGGCCGCTATCCCAACGGTCCGGCTGACGCACAGAGTGGCAAGCGTCACCGATTCCGCGTCATCGGCCAGGGGCCTATCTTGCGGTCCAAGCTCTGTGTTTTCCATCGACGGCCACAGCTTGTCCATCATCGAGGCTGATGGTGAAAACACTCCTCATTGCTTGTCGATTCGTTTCAGATTTCCGCAGGGCAGGCTAGCGGCTAAACAACTAGTCGGATACGTGCGAACCCTGATGAAAAAGGGATATCTGACTTCGACGGCGGACGCAATTCGCCATCCTGCGATACGCTGGGGCCCCTGCTGTGGATCCAACGACTTTCCAGACACCGAGTCAGCCCATTGACGGAGACCAATCTGCCTTGCTGCGCCCCGCCGGTTGTCAGTGGAGCAGATATTCTCCTAACAATATCCCTCTCTTGGGATTGGAGATCATCCACTTTCCAGATAAATGATGTGTCGTTCAATCCACCGACTGCACCCGGCATCGGCATCCCTCTCCAGATTATGGCCGTTGTCTGTGTCAAAGTTGAAGATTTCAGTAACACCCCCAGCGACTCGAGTCCCCGTACCTGGTAAGCGCTCGGCGCGCCGATTATCGACCATCTTTTAGTAATTTACTGCAGCTACTTGCCCACTGGAAAGATATATCATATAACTCCCTGACACCGGGCCAGCTCTACTTGTCTGGAAATGGTGCCGTACGGGTCACGGTCACGGTGTAGAAATATACGTTTTATCATGACGGGCTCAATATCCGACTACCGTTAGTATCCGAAAACACCTTCCCGTTCGTTCAAGTTTTTTATTCGGGCGTTGCTCGAACATCGTCTCGTTCAAGTATTACCATCAATTGTTGTACACCTTGCCGAATCCTTCTTGATTGTGATGTACTGCACGTTATTGTGAAGTACTTGCTAAAGGTGCTGAAACTTGAGCATAAGTATCTACTTGGCCGACATTCAAGTTGGCTTTACCACAGCCAGGGGTAGGGATTGTCCGAGTCGCACCTCAAATACACGGATATAGTTATTGATGACATATCTACAAGATACGCGCCATAGGTGAAGTTCCGAAATCAAGTCAGGTTAGTAGTGCGGACAGCAGCTTAGGGCGCTGTGTACAGCCAAAGTCTAAGAGAACATGAATAGGACATGCAAAGTCGGAGGCAGTGGTCCTCTAGAAAACTAATATCACCGTCGTTCTGACGAGTCCTGAAGCTTGAAGCCCCGACGATACTAAATAAAAAATTTCGTCTACATTTGTCCGGAATGCCATTCAAAGCATCAATACCGTCCCAATCCATCTCGCAAAACAACGTCAGAGTATTGCCTCTCTGAACGACGACAGCGTCACTGTCTAGTTTGTCATTTCTTCTATCCAGATGACATTCAGATTGACTACGACAACACCGGTTAGGTACAGAGTAGGGGACCTTCCGCAGAGAGCGAGCGGATGCGGGCGATGATCGTGGACCTGGTTATAAAGCTGCAGGTGACATTTTTTCCATGTGAAACTCGCGGGCGGCTATGGAGTCACTGGAGTGCACAAAAAGGCGGTTGGAGCCTAAAGGCTAAAAACCGCGCGAGCCTTAAGACCAATCACACCTCCTCCCTTCCCGTCCCATTTCGTTATTTCCGCTCTACACACAGGACATCTTGATATAAAAGTAAACATAACGTTTAAGACGACGCAAAGCATTGTAACTTGAGCTTACCTCGCAATGTTCCCTTCACCCGTCGCCATGCCCCTCTGCATCGTCGTTTTAACAGCCGTGAACAGACACGAGCCACAGCAGATATGACCACACGGAGTGAGGGTTGCGTTCGTGGGAGGGAAGAAACAGATGGGGCATGTGTACGCAGATAGAGGTTCGTGTTTTGGTTCTGGTTTTTTTTCAGCTTCTGGCTCTAGCTTTGGGTTCGAAGCTCTAGATTGAGATGATGACTTTGCTGGCACATTGGGGTTCGATGGGGAACTTGAAACAGAGGAGCATGATATCTGTTCTATATTTACAGGATTAAGGATTTTGGCGAGGCTGGGGCTGCTCACGGAGGTACTACTCGTGACCTGTGGTAATACTCCGTTGTTTGTAGGCACAGCCATGAAAGATCGAGAAGCAGACGTTGACTGGCTCCCTATTTGCTGAGAGCTTGATCCTCCCACCGACTCCTGGGACGGAGGAGGGAGCTCGTTGTCATTATCAGATACGAGCTGATCTACCTCATCTTCTTCGTCTGACGTTCCCCATCCTTCTGGGACACACCCATACTGTGTACGTCTCTTCTTCTGTACTCTGGATGAACCACTACTCTGAGCCATTGCAGATTGCATAACGTGTTTACGGGAACTTGAAGCTGACAAGTTCAAAGGGGATGTCCGAGTCGAAGTGCGAGCCCTAGCAGGATGCGGTGACGACCGGGACAAGGCAAGCGACGGAGATCGAGAATTGGAAGAGCCACTCGCGCCAGGAGAATAGAGTCGAGATAAAGCAGTCGCAGCAAAACGAGGAAGCAGGTTCCTGCTTGTCGTCGGTGCGGGCAGTGGCAGACGATCCAAAAGGTATTCACAATTTGGCACGTGCCTCGCATTCCAAGCTTGATCATCTGTGTTCGACATGTTTACCAACCTCGGTTGACCGATTCATACATCGAGCAGGCCAACCGATGGGTAGAGGAATCTCTCCCCGGAAGTATTCCGTTCCTGCAAGAAATACAGAGATCGAGACGGCAATCCGTGTAATTCTGAACGACACGTGACAAAAAAATGCCATTTGCCACGAGAATCTGTTGTTTCTTGAGCCAAACTACTCAGACCGGCCTGCTAGGACAGGCTAGGACTCGGAAACGCTGAAGCACACTTTGGAACGGGAGGTGAATCTACATCAGATTGTGATTTTTGCACCTCTCCTCGGACGAGCACCGATCTATACGGCCACGAATCGTTCGAGACCTTCGCACACAAAGTCCACAGCCTTCTAACTTGAACTACCGTATTCCCAAGCGATTTACCCATCCAGCTGGAAGGAATATCTGGGGATCTTCCAACCGTGTTCAAGTGTGTTGCAGTGCGTCGGGTTATGATTAGGAGAGTCTGTGGCGTCATAGTTGGAATTCCTCGATTCACCTCTATTGTTCGCCTGTCAATGAAGTTGCTATTCTTCGCTTCTTGCGATCGACTACCGCTATACCCGTCTCTTCTGTTCTACACTTTTACATGTCCTCCTCCCACATCATATCCGATCCTTTCATGATCCTAGAACATCTCTTAGGTACTTGTCTTGGTGATGTCTATGACGATTTGCCAGCACATATAAAAGAATGCATCATCGTTCGAAGGCTGGTCTGCCTACTAAAGCAGTGAGCAAGATAACCTTCAATGCTATCGGCACCCTGTTTTCAGTCTCTCTGACCCTGATGATATTCCGCTTGATTCCCAGACTGCGGAGATCAGACTTCTATTTCTCGACAAAATCGAGGACGCAATACCAGGCTTTGTCCAAACCGTCAGGCATAACAAGCCCATCTTCCAGCTCCTGACTCAAATATTTGCTCGCCTTGGGTTGCATTCTGAAGAAATCATTTATCAGGCTCATGACTTCCTAGCGACAATGAATATTGATCGGATGCCCCGATGGTAAAGTAGAAGTTGAATTCCTGACGGTCCGAGGCAGGCATGGGATGGAAACCTTGGATCGGCCGCGGAGGATTCGGAAACAGTATGGGTGGATTTTCGTTGTTTGTTCCATTGTGTTGGAGGTTGATTTTCCTGTCGTTACTTTCAGGATTTCATAGCAGTGCTTAGTAGGAGCGAACAGCCTGGGTCTCCTAACTTGGAGATTGAGATTCATGACAAGCGCTTCAGACTCAGTCACCCACTTATCCGCCTAAAGAACTTTGCGTAACGTCGATAGCTACTCGTGCTCGTACGTCGCTTGATCCAATTTTCTTGGAACATCACGTCCACAAGATTCAAGCTCAGGCCATTGCGCCCTCCGCCTTTTTATGATTAGTTTCTCTCCGCGACCGTCCCAGGACATACATGAAAACCTACTTATAAAAACTCTTCTTGAAGACATTAAGATGATCATCTCCCTCTCTTTTGCCTCTCCCCGTAGCGGATGCTACCGGTATTAACGTTGAACTCGTGCAAGTTTGCTGCCTCCATCTCCCCCACCGGCGCATCTAGAGGATGGATCTATTACCGCCGATCAGCAAGCCGTCTTATCATTCTATAAATACAAACTAACCATCTTTTAGAATAATACCAATATCATGGGTGGTAAACCGAAGGCGGGCACTAGGATGATGAAGATACCCCAAACTGAAACACCACAAGAAGCCGAGGTAGTAGAAAAACGAGAAGCCTCTGTGCCTCTGACGGAATCTGCTACGTGCCACAGATGTAAGCCTACCGTGGAACCTGAGCATCGAGAACACCAAAGTGGAACCAGTTACTCAGGTGCCTGTTCGACGACGCTGCAGGGCAACTATCGCCGACCCGGAAGGATCACCAGCTACCACTGCCCTGCTGCCAGACATGGACGCAAACCGACCACCGAGGCTGAGGCAGAGACAGGAAGTGAGGGCACGAGGAAAGGACGGAAGGCCGCTACTGCTGAACCAGAGGCTGGGGAAATTATCACGCCACTCCCTGCTCCGACGAGCTTGTGGCTCGACCCTGCTCATCCATCTTGTCTTGCCCGCGATCACCCACACCAGATCTTCCCTGCGCTGATCCGGAATGCGGACAGTACGCTGACAGCCCGACGGAGTGAAACACGATCGGCACGGCTAGGACGCCATGACCCTCTTTTGTCGAGTAGGAGCGCTAGCGCGGATGAGGGACCATGGCGAAAAACGCTGTCGGATTTCCCGGGTAGAGGCCAAGGCACCAACGTTACTTTCTCCGATCCATTCTTTTGATTCTGCTAAAGGCGGGAATGGGAATGGGAGTTGAGGCTCAGCACAGATGAGCCCATATCCGACACGACGCCCTCATCCTCGTCCTCATCTTGCCCTCGCCCCTTCTCCCAAAGGACCCCAAGCACAAGCCCTCACCCCAAAATCCAAAAGTCGACGTTTGTGGCGAGGGGTAGAGAAGTGAACTGCGTCTCTGCGTCTGCGTTTAGGGGGGGCTAAGTGAGGTAAAGTGGGTGAGTATCAATATAAACACTGCATAAGGGGGAGGGAGAGAGTGAGGGGGGAGATCGACGAATATTGTCACTGTGGGTTCGTTGACGTGTCGGTTTTTCAAGAGTGCGAGACCACGTCCCGACGTCATCTGCACTTATCGCCACGAGGTCGTCTCTGTAGCTGTACAGGATAAACGATCTCAATATTGCATTTTCTTGATCTGAGAAAGGACTTACGGGTTCCGCACTGTACCTTCTCACATAGGTCGACGGCTCACCGAATCTGCCTGCGCGGATATTAGCCGTATAGTGCCTTCAAGTCCTAGATCAGAAGTGAACATCGGCCACCCTCTTGTCAGCGCGCGCTAGTGCATGGCGCAGACCGGATCAAGCTACTTTCAAAAGATAGTCGCTTCTAATCATAGCGAAGTCAGTGGAAATTCTTGGTAGAAGTTTTTTAAAGGGAGGACTGAGTAAGGTAAAGCGGGTGAATGTTACTACAAACATAGTAAGGGCAGGGGAGAAAGGGAGCGGAGAGAACGACGTACGCGGTCACGGTAGGCTCTTATGCGTCGACTTGTCAAGACTCTACGATTGCAATGCCACGTCTCAACATTTGAGTTATCCACATTCCTCGTCCCACCTGGTTCTGTAGCTATAGGGGATTAGCGATCAATATTGCGTTTTTATTGATGAATTTGCAGAAAGGACTTACGGGGCTGAAATGCCTTCCTACATAAGCCGATGGTAACCCCTGCATAAGTTCTAGTTATAGAACACGATCGAAAGAAAAATAAATTTCGATATACTGGCAGTATACGGACGTTTAAAGCTGATTAAACTTATCATATGACCAGAAGCGAACACTCGCCTACCCCCCCTGCGTGCTGAGTGTGGCTGTGTTTGTGAGAACTTCGTGGTCGCTTCTAGCCATAGCGTAGTTGGTGCAATTTGCCTAGTAGTTTTATAGGAACGGCGGTGATAGCAAGAAACGAGATGAACGTACACAGTACTTCAAGTTGGTAAAACTGGAGACCCAGTTTTTGCGCAAAGTGTTTCTGAGTCAATTCTGAGTTGAACTTGCCGTGTGTCACAATCATATGGTGTCACATACCTTCAAGCAAACCGAGCTTAGCTCAACGCTCGGCCAGAAGTTCCAGTGTTTTGTCCAAGAAGAGAGCCTCACTTTTCTGGCACCTGTAATTTGTAGTCAGGATGGTGAGATTCAAGGTACATACGCTTTATTTTTTCGACCACTTGCAGCCATCATACTAATTCTTGCCAACCCGTCCATAGAATCGATGGCTTCTAGTTGAACTTATCCCAATTCCAGTGGGATCTGCTGGTAACGACAAACCAAAGGGCGGCGCCCCTCTCGAGGGCAAACGGATCTGGGCTGCTCTCAAGGACAGTGTGTTGCACAATTTCGGAGACACAGGGTGGGGAGCTGTAGGGCTTTCATTGACAGGTACTACACTTTCAACTGGGCGTGCAATTCATTCTGATTGACCAGTGAAATACTATTCTCCTACAACGAACATTTGCATCATCCGTGTCGCGCGCGATCAGCACAAAGTTGCGTGGGGTGCTGTTACGCTCCTAACGTCGATTGAAGGAAGGAGATATATCCCGAATGTGATTCACGTGTCTGGTATGTTACCCTCACTCTTCCAAATCATTCGACTTTACAAGGGGAATGACGTACGTAGGCACGATCAAACATGCTCAACTAGCCGCAATTACTCATAATCGAGAGGTCATCGCTCGCTATAGGGCGCTGGCGCGGACTCCCAGTGCGCTTTTAACCATTCTTGTTTTTGCTTGTCGCTTATCATATTGTGAAACAGCCGGATACCAAGATTCGTACGACGATTACTTGGGGAAAAGCACCGTCGAGATTGAAGCATTGCAAGATTGATGCTGATACTCTTCGAAGAGACTCCAGTCTCTCTGTCCATCTCTCAGATTCGGAGTACACTACACCAACGTCAAAAGCTCTACGTAGAGCGAGTTATGTATACCGTTATGACCCATGATAAATGCAATTTACTATGCTGCAAGTGCGTATTTATGTACAAATCTATCAGTCAAATTAACCACGGATAAACTTTCAGGACGCCAGAGATGCGCGGATTAAATATGTAGCTCATTATAAGTTTCCATCGCCAATGTCCGAAACCCTACATAGTCTCGATTCATCGCCTTCCGACAATGTTCAAGTAGAGAGTTGATATCTAGGTGTCGTTTGTGTGAATGACATCCAAAGTAAACGGAAATACACTTGACACATAACAGTCCAAATGGTGGCTGTCTGACTTTGGTTGGGTACGCTTGCAAACATGGTCATTTGCATGCGCTCATGGCTACTCACCTCAGGCACAGGCGAGTTAACGCCACCGCTTCTGCACCAACCTGAACACAGCACCCCCGACGCAGGAACCACAACGGCTTGAAATGGTTAGGGTCTTGTTTTTGAAGTAATATTTACTGACATCATGATGCTTCTCAGCAGATGTCAAGCCGACGAACCAGTATTAGGTATGCAATGCGTTACGTCGGCGTACTTTAATTTGACACTCGACTGAGTAACACATCATTTTCCAATAGCACGCTGGCATGAACACCTGCCGATGTTCGAGCTGTCATATCTCAAGTTATATCATCATGGCTTGCAAGTGCATCGGTTCCATCTCTGCGGTTCGGACTGCCAGAATGCTCAATTGAATCTTACTCCACGGGACTAAGACCATAGTACCTGTTGTTTTTGTCCTGATGTGTCGGAAGTTCATCGTTCTGCGATATCGTCTGATTCTATTGTTGATTGACTGTTCACATCCGATGAGACATCGTCACAGCGTAGGTGTTCCCCGACAAATCGCCGGAACGCTCCTTAAGTTGCGGACTGGCCGCGTCGTCTGCTATTGTCACGGTGCTATCTCAGTCCGAGTCAGTGCATGACCATCGTTGGTCATAATTATACCCTCGGTAATTCCAACTCTTCCGGCCCAAAACTGTCGGGCAACAACTCTCCAAGCGTTGTCTCCCTTACGCCACCTTCTGTTATTCGCCCCGGCTTGTTTTCCTCAGGCTTCAGAGGCTTGGACGGTTCCTTCTGAGGATAATCTCCAGGGATGAGGAGGATGGATGTGTCGAGCGAGCAGAACTCGCGAAGGACTTGACGACACATTCCACATGGAGAGATGGGAGAAGGGACGTTGCTAAAAAGTGATTGAATTAAGTAGGAAGGGTCAGAGCGGATTCAAGTCGACTAACGTAACGACAGCAAGCCCCACGAATGATCGCGTGCCTTCGCTCTGTAGGATAGTCAGATATAAGATGACCCCCGATCTTATGAACTAGGGTACATGTACTGACAACAGCCTTTACGATTGCGGTTCGTTCAGCGCATATAGTTCCACCTTCGTGGTCAAGTCCAAGATCAGTGTCAATCAGAGCACCATAGCAAGGGATATGGCCTACCGTACGACGCGTTTTCGATGTTCGCCCCTTTAATGTATATACCGTCTGATGATAATAGCGCGGCACCAACTGGAAATTTGGAGTATGGACTATACGAGCCCTCCTTGGCTGTGATAATTCGAAACGTGTAAATGATTCGGAGGAGGCTCTATCCACCAAAACCGAATTCACCATCGAATGCAGTTTGTATAAGCCTGCTGCGCTCTCCATTGGATACAAGCCGTGCTTCAGTCATACGTTTACTTTTAGATGGAACGCTGGCAAATTACAGAAGATTACAGAGCACGTCAACAACGAAGCCTTACTAAAGGGGTTTAGATTCTTACTATAATTACGTGTTGAATCTGCACGACGGTTCATTCCACGGTTCGGATACAGTACTTAATCTTGCACTTGCAGCCTTCGAAGTTTTATTATCTGACTCTTTGCCGTTCATGATTTTCTTCTTCGCTTACTTTTAGTGACTGCCCGGGAGCCAACTTGAATTCTTGTCTGATTTTACTCGTTCAGCATGGATTTGATCACGTGAAAAGCGTGATAATCAGACAAAATCCTGTTCTATTCTCCCTTCCTGTGGCTTTGAAAAAAACTGAGGGCACAGAAATATTATTATACATGATTATCTAACTTAATACAAATTTTGTGGTGGTAAAAAAGTGCCAATAGGTTTTCAAGCCCTTGAATGTGACCTTGGTGTCACATCTACCAAAAACCACCTTCAAAAACCTGTTGTCGTCTTCCGCAACACAAATCTTATTATTGCATAGGTATGGATGTGAAATTTAAAAAAGCATTTGCACAGTCTTGCTATAACTATCTTTTATTTGTGGTTGAGGAAGGTAAGAAGTAGGACAGTGTGCATTTATCACGCTTTTCACGTGATCCAGTCCTGAATGAGAACTATCTCACTACGACACTTATCTTCAGCTGGCCTCAGCGGGGTTCTCAGTACCTACTCCCTGTCCACGTCGGTGTTCTTGGATTCCAACAAATTTTCAGCGTTCTGCGGATTCTCACTTACCTACCTAGTTGTACTAGATGTCCACCGATTGTTCATCGTCGCATTACGAACGAAGTCACTTCACGCGATTCCCAGTCGTTCGATGGGTTTGTTGGGATAGAGGCTAACCCGGATACGTGATATCCCTGTCCTTGGTGTATCGCTGGCAAGCACTCATATGGCCTTGGAAGTCCGCAGTGGGAGTCGTCGAATTTAAAGTTAGGAGGAATACAGTGACAGTTACTTGGAAGTTGACTTGGGACGAAATATACAAGTTTACCAAGTCCATCAGTTACATCATGATGCACATGAGTAATACGCAGACGCTTTCCAGCGGGCCGGTTACTCGGAGTCAGTGTTCCGATGATCACACCGGAAACATATGGAAGAGCAAATCACGAGTCACACGCAAGTCACGCGTGCACGATCAACTGATTGACTCCACCAACCTAATTTCGATCGTTGAATCCAGTCTATGTACCTTATTACAAACATACATTGCAACTAGGTATTCGGCTGTATTCAGTGAGCTTGGTTGTGCGTGATCGATTACTACCCATGCACCATCGATACCATCGCTAGCGCCCGCAGCTACGAACTAGCTAGGATCAGAATTCATTTGGATTATACTACGACCGTCACGGTTGAGTCGGATCCAACGTCGATCCCTCATAGGAATCACAAAGTTATTGAAACGACCTGCCATTCACAGAGATTGCCGAGCCCTGCGAAAATGCTACGCCAAGACCTTCTATGGATAATACTTCAGCAAAGGTATTCCACCTCAGGCTCAGGCTGAACACTTCCAGGCTAATATGTCGTGGTCAGCAGTTGCCATTCTATGAGACATTGCCGCGTGGGGTAATTGTGGGGTTGTGAGCCTCGTTACTCTCCAATACGACCATATGACCATCGTGCCTGATCGTCGGTTTTTTAAGCTTCCGGGATAACCTAGGGTAGTAACTAATTTTACATAGGAAGCTCAAATTGACTCAAACTCCGAGATTTGTTGTACCAAACAAGCATCTATTCGAGCAGGTTCATCAGCAGAATTGTTCCGCTCTACAAAAAAGTTATGGCTGATCATTCTCGTGACGCTACTAAGCGGCAATGGGGGTTTCTTGCTTTCTGCTGTACCAGCAGCAGACATAGCGTTGCGAGGTAAGGCAAGACTGACCATGTGGAGCAGGACATGAATTTTTGTGCCCCTTTGAACTTGTCGCGCTTCCGTACGTCCGTATTTCCAAATCCGCTGTCCATTGCACCGTCACTGGATCCCTCCCTGTACCAATTCTAACCAAACGCCATGCGCATTCACGGACCCCAAGCTCGGCCTGCCCCTTTTGCGTTGAGATGGATTACTCATTCACTACTGTAACAAATACCTCAACGCAGTACGGAAGCTGATACAGCATTCAACATTTACGGCGTAGGTTTACGCGTGTTCGGCTCCTTTCCAGGACGGGAGTGTAGCTCAGGTATAAAAGACTTCGAATGTTTCTCTAGTTCAGCGGGCAACTTGGAAATGATCAGTCTGACCTCGTGTGTATACGTTCTTCTCATTTCTGGGATTGCTACGGCAGCTCCTGCAGCCTCGTCATCGAAACCGACGAACGCGACTTCATCAGCAGTTTCGTCAGCGTCCTTATCAGCGACTTCATCAGCAGTGCCTCCCAGCGTGTCGCTTCCTACCATCAGCCTCAATCCCAACGGGCTAGTCAATCAGTCCCAGCCAATTCGTGGAAACCTTGGCGCGCCTCTGCAGGGTCCTACTGATGACCAAATTGTGAGCCAGAACCTGGACATTATCGCTCCACCTACTACGGACCATGGAAGCGTGTAAGACCTTTTTCATGATATTGAAGTGTCCTTCCTATTGTTACAATTAGGTCAAATGCCAAGTGGCCGTTCAGTCTTAGCCACAATCGTCTTCAGACGGGAGGATGGGCCCGTCAACAAAACAGTGAGGCTCTATTTACTAATAGATTTGTCACTGGATTCTCATTAATGCCATCAATAGTTGGTGTAATGCCTATCGCGACGGGTGCGCTATATTAACCACATCGATTTGATAACTCTATTGATCACGACACAAAGCTATGGCTGGCGTCAATATGCGGCTGGAAGCTGGCGCGATTAGGTATGCACTATTATTCGCTTTCGTTTGGCCTGTTCCGTCCAGCTCAGAATTTTTCTAGGGAACTTCACTGGCACAAAACGTCTGAAGTATGGATCGCGTCTTGAATTTGTTCTGAATTCTACTAATCCTTCTTACTAGTGGGCTTACGTTATACAAGTTAACATGAACATCAAAACACGTCTCTACTCCGCTAACTTTACTTGTTTTTAAGGGGAACGCCCAAGTCACTGCGGTGGACGCCCAAGGACACAACTTCGTGCAGACGGTGGTAAGTTGATTCCGCTTCCTATTTGTGTCACTGAGGAAGTGACGTTATTCCGTCCAGAACGCTGGGGACTTATGGTTCTTCCCTGCTGGAATTCCCCATTCAATCCAGGCAACAAATACCGATCCTCAAGGCGTGGAATTCCTCTTGGTAAAATATTCTTCCACCTAAATATCATATATGCTAAACGATTCCGAAGGTCTTTAACGACGGTGCCTTCAGCGAAGACGAGACATTTTTGGTAGTCATTCTTATGCCCATGTATGCTCGGGGTGCTGATGAGTTTGCAGTTAACGGATTGGATGGCACACGTCCCGGCAGAAGGTAAGGGAGGCGGAAAATCATGTTAACTATTCTCATCACGACTGTTAATTCTAGTCCTCGCTCTGAACTTCCAAACGTTTGGCTGATTGCCATTATTCACTATTGATTGCTTATTTACCTGTCGCACACAGAAACATCTCTGCCTTTGCCAACATTCCCAAGCAGGAGCTATACATCTTCCCTGCTGGTAAGGGCAAAAATACTACTTTCGGGACTTGGCATAATTATTGGATCCCTTCATCAGGACTCCCACAGCCTGATAGTGCCGCGCCGACCAGTCCGCAAGGCGCACCTCCCAACCCGTTTGCGTTCCCGTTGTCTAAAGTTACACCAACCACACTATCCGGCGGCTCTGTGAAAGTAGTCGATTCTTCGACGTTCAAAGTTTCCACCACCATCTCAGCTGCAGGTTTGTCATATCTAGATGTACTTGAATATTACATTGAATATCCCTGAAGAGGTGACTGTCGAACCTGGTGCGATTAGGCGAGTTTTCCCATCTGCTGCTATCTAGACTATCACTTATCTACCCACTATCAGGGAGCTTCATGTAAGATGGCCAGTTCGGTTTTCGTATTTGTCTTCTCACATTTTCGACAATCTAGTGGCACCCGACTGAAGACGAGTGGAGCTTCTTCCTGTTCGTTGTACCGTTACATCCGTAGCTACGTCCACTGACATTCACTTTTTTTAGTGAAGGCCAAGCCCGGGTAACGATATTCGCCTCGCAGGCTAACGCCAGAACATTTGATTATCAGGTACGCTCCCTCCTGTACAACGCATCTGCACTACTCACTCCAATCATGTCTTTTCGTAATCAGGCCGGAGACGTTGGCTATGTTCCTTCCCCTATGGGTAAGTTGTCTCTCGAAATTAGTAATTATGGGGTAGGGTGAACACCGGTGATTTTAGGCCATTACGTTCAGAATATCGGTAACACAACTCTGAAATACTTGGAAATATTCAACTCGGGTAAAAGAACACTCTTCGCAATGTCCTCCGACATCTGATTCTGTTTACAGCCAAATTCGAGGACGTCAGCTTAAACCAGGTTCGTATAGAGTCCGCGCTTCTATTCATTATACTAAACGAGTGTAGTGGTTGGCACTCACCCCTCCCGAGTTGGTCAAGGACCACCTCGGCTTCTCCGATGCGACCATGGCCCTTCTTACCAAAGCCAAACAAACTGTGATTGGGCCCAAAGCTTGAGGCGATAAAAGGGACGAAATTTAATTTACGAAAGTTGTAGTGTATAAGTACATTTGCGACACATGAATAAACCTGTTGATGATATTGCCATTTTGTTTCTGCCGTGTCTTGATATTATCTCCAAGGCCATTTCAGTCCAGTCATCGCCGTGTACCTGAGACGCGCCGCAACTGATTAACTACTTGTTCCCATACCTTGATTGGGTAGTGATCAGCGACTTCGCTTCAGTCTGAATGTTTCAACCCGAAATGACCATATTTCGCCAGCCGACAATTGCCTACTAATAGGCCATCGTTCAATTGGCCCCAGGTAGTCTACAGCTGCCAGTGGATCATCGGCGTTCACTTGGTCTTATGTAGGCAGATTATAAATTCGTACCTTTTTCGCTGCATTTTTGTTGTCAGTGTTCAGTTGAAGTGGGACTTGTGAGTGCTATACTACCGCCGCACAGATAAATGTTGGAATAGCAACCTGTCCCGTGTCT